>AWWV01016087.1:0-51533 GCA_001974805.1 Corchorus capsularis | reverse complement strand
CTTAATAAAAAGCATCAATTATAATAAAAGTATTTTAAATAAATAAATAAAAAGGAATAACAGTTAAAAAATGGTTAAAGGAAAACAAAAATCAACGGGTAAAAGTCTATCATGAGGACTATTACATACAAATTCATCTCAGCAGGTTTTTAAAACCGGTTTAACAGGTTAAAACTTTTAATATTCAACGGCCAGGATAAAAGTAAGTTTATCCAAGGATTAGAATTATCGGGTGTACCACAAATGTACGCAGATGTACCACAACGGGTGTACCAGAGACTTCACCATGATTAATATGTAATCTTGTTATGTATACATCTTGTGTATAATTAAATACCCCCGTATAGATACTTTAATGAAAACATATCCTTTAAAATACCCCTTTACATTAATGAAAACATATCATTTACCTCTCAAACTCTCTGTTTCACTTTCCCATAGAGTGTGGTTACCAGATATTAGGGTTTGTATAAAAAATATATTCATTTTCCTTTAAATTTTCCCAACTCTGATTTCAGATTAGTCTGAGTCAAATGTGGTTACTAGATATTAAGATTCGTAAAAAAATCATTTTCTTTTTAATTTTCCCAACCTATTAAAAGGACACATTTAACTTTATTTTTTTTAGGAACACATTTATCTTTATTTGGAACTATAGAACTTAATTATGTAATGGATATAAGACTAAACCAAACCATTAATTATATGCAAGGCAATTTTATGTAGCAAAAAAAAATATGCAAGGCAATTTGTAAAAGTAAAGTGAAATTTGTATAAAATTTAGCAATATTACTACTTTTTTTAATCTGTTGCATAGGGGCGGATCCAATATGGGGGCACTTGGGGCACGTGCCCCCACTGAGATCCTTGAGCCCTTGTAAGATGTATTAAAAATAAATACAAAGTATTTCTTTTTGAAGGTGTGCCCCCACTAAATATGAGAAAATTTAAAAAGTATAGTAAAAAACTAAATAAAGTATTTTATTTTTGTAGGTAATCCCGTCATGAACTCCAATCACAGTACTTCCCTCCGTCCCATATTATCTGTCTACTTTGGGTCAAATTGATTCTACCTTTGACATTTAATTACAAAAAATATATATACAATCAAAATTTCAAAAAATATGTGTTGAAAAGTTTAAGACTTAACTTAATTAAAACATAATTTTTTAAAATTTATTTTTGTATAATTTTTTCATAATTAAAGGTCAAAGTTAGGAAACTTTGACCCAAAGTGGACAGATAATATGGAATTGAGGGAGTAGTTATTTTCATCATTGGTCCCATTTGGTTATTTGTATTTTTGTTCTTTTATATTTTAAAATTTCATTTTTATTATTCTCAAGTCATAGCTAACTCCACACTTATTCCCAAACTCTGAGCTTCCTTCTATACTTTTTTTTTGTTTAATCAAAGGTATATACCGTCCTTTAGATTAAGAGTAATCATTTTCAAGCTTAGAGCGTGAAAGGTTAAAACCCTCCCAACAAATGTGTTTCCGGAAATCTAATTTATGTTCTCATTCTTGTTGAAGTCAGGCCAGTTACCACATCAACCAATCAATTATATCTAACTTATAATAAGAATAAATTGTCTCGATTAAATTAAAAATTATGAAAACTCATAGAGAATTTTATTATATTTTCATTTGACGTAATATTTTTATGAATTTCAATAAATTATATAATTTTTTAAAGAAAAATTATATATATTTTAATTATATAATTATCAACTAAAAGTACAACACTTTACCATAAGACATCATGGCTGTATAAATTTGATACCATAGTGTGCCCCCACTGCATACAATTCCTGGATCCGCCCTTGTTGTTGCACCGGTTCTCCTCTTGCGCGCACTAATGGCTAGGTTGTTGCACTTGGACCTAAAGGGTGAGGGTTCGAGACCTGGTGGAAAATCATCAAAATAACCTGTTCAAAAAACAAAACAACTACTTTAATTAATCTAAATAAAAGTTATTTGAGATAGGTATATAGAGATGGAGTGAGTATTAAGAAGAAATTTTGCTACAAAACTACTTGTCAACTTAAAAAGGCCATAACTTTCAAACTGTAAGTCAATTTGACTATTATAATACCTTTCCGGAGACTGATTTGAACCGACTACACCTTGGTGAACTAACTCGTTGTTCAACGTTTCATTTAGGGCTTAAAAAGGCCGTTAAAATTTTATATCACGAGTTTTAGTTTTTATCGCTTTTGTTATTTTGGCCCGTTTGGACTGTTTTTGGGCTTTCTTTATTTTATTTAATTTTCTTTATTTCCAGAGACTATTTAAAGGTTGTAAACCCTAAATTTGAGCTTAATAAATCATTCAATAATTTTTATTCAATTTATCCTCTCCGAGTTTTCTCTGAGTTATCTATGTGTTTTTGGATTGAACACGTTTTGCTGCGTCACACCCTCCCCAACACTGACTAGCGCATTGTCGTCTACCTCACCAGCATCCGCGTCGTCTGGAACACATACGAGGACTGCAAGGCCATGAGATCGATCCTCCGCGGGTTCCGAGTTTCGATCAAGGAATGAGACTTTGGATTCCAACTTCTTAGAGGAGTTGTAGGAGATCATTGGGAAGATAAGCTTCACTCTCCCGCTGGTTTTCATCGACTATATGTACATCGGCAGGACCGAGGAAATCAGACAGTTACATGAATGTGGTGAACCGATGAAGCTAATCAGTTCCATATTTTTCTCTATTTATTAGATTGAGATTTATAATAAAATAGAAAAGGCTAAAATTAAAAAGATTAAAGCTAAATTCGGTGAAACCACCGAATTGCAAATCAGAGCTCTGAATTGCAATTCAGGGCTCACACGTAATTGTCCTGGCATTGGAAATCAAAAATGTTGAACCAAACCTTTGAATTGCAAAACACACTGAAATGGGCTGTAATTGAATTGCAATGCATGTGAACCAAACATGTTGTAAATCTTTAATGTTTTGATATAAGATAATTGGCTTAATAGATATTTTTTTCCCTTAAACTTGTGAAAAAGGGATAAATTATCCCTTAAAATTTTAAAATTGTCAATTACACGCCTGGACCTGTAAAAAATAGACAAATTAGCCCTTTTTTATAGTAATTGGTTAAATTCCTTTAATAATTAGAAGGAAATTAGCCCTTCCTAGACGGAAAATTGGTATGGCTCCGATAAATTTCATCAAATTTTTGTCCAATTGTTAACGAAATTTAATCAATTTCCGTCCAAAAGGTCTAACTTGTATCTTTTTTACAAGTTCATGTGTGCAATTAGTAATTTTTGGAAGTTTGAGGGCTAACTATAATTTGTCCAACTTTTTACAAGTCCAGGTGCCAAAATGGCTAATTTTGGTAATCTTCTTACCAATCACTGAGATCCCACAATGATCCTCTATGCATGAAACAAACATTTGTGCAAATTATCTAGCCTCTCTCGTCTTTAAGAGGCCTTTCAAATTAAGTATCATGATCCTCCTCTATGAGATTTGGACAAGCTAATGCAGGATGATCTTATAGGGGTTGTACAGCTTAGGACCATTAGCTAAAATAGTACTAAATGATGAATCTTAATTACTACATGTATTTTGTGTTTATTATGCATGTATCTGATATGTTTTATATGTCATTTTACCCTCTAATATGACGTTTTGCACTTGTAGGCCTATTTGGAGAGTAAGATGCATTATGGTCTAAAGCGGAGCTAAATGAAGCTATTTTGAGCACAAGAGGATTCAAACCATAAGGAGACCTCAAGAATGGTGATTTTCGACCATTAGTCCATTGGAGATGGGGAACCACTCATACAATGTGGTGAACCACACTCTATTGAAGATCATGAAGTTCATCGTAGGAAGCTTGATCTATCATCAGTTGTGATCTATGAAGACAACTTGAGAGGAACACAAGCTCAATGCCGTCCAAGAGAAGGATGTGAGGAGCCAAGTGCTAACAAGGGGACACACATCTCTTATTCAATACTTTTTGAAGAAGGTCAGCCACCCTCAAAGGACTTTTAAGTCATTCGAACCTCTTAGTAAACCCTAGCTCTAGTTTTGGCTATAAATACCCTTGTTATACACCAACCCTAGCGGTCCCACTTTTGCTCATTCAATAGCATTGTGTGTGTTTTGCTCTTTAGTAAAACATCTCTCTACCGCTACCCCCCTCTTGTAAAACTATGGTGATTTCACTCACCTCCATGAGTGAGTAGTCCTCTAATACTTTCTATCCTTTCCTAATATAGATTTCTATTCATTGTTCTATGGGGAGATGTATGTTCTTAACTCAATTGTATGCATGATACATTCAAATCTAATGCTCTGATCTTAATCTCATGTTATTGCTTGTGTGAGATTGATGTTGTGCATCGTTGATCCTACATAGGTGATAGCTAATGTCGAATTTAGTATAGTAGTTATGCAACATGCTTTCTGATAAGTGTAGCTATTATATTAGATCAAAGTGGTAAAAGTAATTATGCAACATGTTTTCTAATGAGTGTAATTATCTGAGATCTCATTTGTCGTGATTATATGGTATACGATGGAACCATATGGTTGACTGCTATTCCATGCCTATCTTTCTATGGGCTACGGCTTCACATAGATCTAGGGTAGGTATGTTTTTAGTTAATCGCTTGGATAATGTTCGATGTGCTTTATGCCTCTCTTACCTATATGGAGGGATGCTTTCTGACGAATTCATATAGACTAGGAGGGAGATGCGGTGTCGATAAATGGGCTCTGCACTACACTAGGTAAAGAACGAGGAGTTGGTGCATGATCATTAGCTACCGCAACAAGCTCATTGACACGTGTGAGTTGCCATTTACGAAGGGTTACAAACTAATATCCTGACAAGGTGTACTTGCATAAATATGATATCTTTGGAGTCGAGGAACCATAGAGCAGTGATAGATCTTTTACATGAATAGAAAAAGGATAGGAAGTATGTTTAGTTTATTGATATTCCCTTAGCTTTAATCATTTTCTGCTTTCTACTTTCTCTGCTTTTTAATTGCTTTCTTATAACAGTGCTACGTGACAGAAGTTTACTTAGTGTGCAGTGAGTCCCTTGCATTAACAACCTTCCTTGTGGGATTCAACTCTTGCTTGCGCTGTTCTACCCATTCTTTGAGTAGCACTTGAGTTCGTGAGGACTTTTATTTTTGATTTGTCCTCTTATTGCTAACGACTGATAAGGGGAGATCACTAAACAGCTCTATTGTACCAAAGGAGAAAATGAAAAATTTGAAAAGTAATTAGAAATGGGAATTGGGAAGACCTTTTAATTACGCTTGGTATGTGCCCGCGCTACGCCTCAGGGATGATAGTGAGTGTGCTTATAGAGATTTCAAAGATAGGGAGTGTACAATAAGAAACCAGGAATAAATAGTTTCTATTCATCAAAACAACATTAATAAAAAAAAAAGAAAAAAATAGCACCAACCAAACAAAACCAATAACAGAATCACTGCACAACCACCAAGCATCCAGTTCCAAAATCTCCCAAAATCTTCGATTCGATCTGCTAATGAGTTTTCTCTCTAAGTTTTCTTTTTTGTCCCTTTATGGGACTCTACTCTTCCCCACTGGATGGGGTGTTGGTCTTCCCCCTGGGTGGGGCTTCGTGCTAGAGTATCTTATTGATTCTCTTGAGGATTCTTCTGTTATTTCTCGGATCTCTTATTCGGATTACTTTTTAAATTTCAAATTGACAGAGAGGATCGTCTTTGATATCTGCTGGTAGAGGATCGTCTTTGTTATATATTATTATCTGAATTCGTTTCCAAGATTGCAAAAGTGGTCGGTGCCGGAGCGAAGATGGCAAAAGTGGCTGACTATGGTTTGTTTGGCTTAATTGGGATGCTCTTGGCACAGTTTGACGAGGCAGATATCAGTTTCAATCAGTTGGGGATGTTAATTTTGTGGAGGCAGTGGCAATGTTGTGTGCGATCAGTTGGTTACTGGTGGCCGAGACTCGCACGAGATTCCAAGAGTAGACCAATATTTGGGGAAGGAAATCGTGGCAGTTGGCCGAGAGATTCAAGGGTTTGTTGGTGCGGCGGCTTCGTCAAACAAGGAAGTGCTTGTTGCAGTAGTTATCTAAGGAACTCGGTATTTTTCAGTTGAGCAAAATTCGCAAGCTAATGGGCTAATTGAAGGGGTTGGAGAGTCATCCAATGGGGCAGATTGGTTATTGGGCCATGGTTTGTGAAATTTTATCCCTGGAGTTGGCCCATAAAAAATGTTCTATGATGGTTCTAGATTTTAGGAATGGGTAGTTAATTTGTTTGTTGGGATATGGGTTTTATTGGCTCATTGATTAGCTCAATGCAATGCTGAAACTAATCATGTAGCGGTGTATGTGTCTTAATTCATGTGCATATGTAATCCAGTCTCTTTCGAGATTTTTCAATCAATGAAAAATAAGTAAGCAAAAAATAAGTAATATGGCACGAAAATAGCAAAGAAACTATTAGGCCTACAAAAGAAAAAAAACTCATAGGCCCAAAGAAGGAAAAACGGAAAAAAAAAAAAAGAGTAAGCAATCAACAACAATGCATCATATGTTAGCTTCACAAAGATGAATGAGAAAAATTATTAGATGACTACTCCTACCACGTTGGTCCCGACGAATAATTGCGACAATTCAAAATTATCCCTAAAAGTTTTGCACAAATTTAGCAGTGGGTATAGCCTCAAGTTTCACAATGTGAGATTTACTCGGTAAGTAATTAAGTCCCCAAATTTAGGACATTGATTAGATAGGCTTTTAAAAAAAATCTAAGTTGTTACAATTTTATTAGTCGAGACTATAGATGACGTGGAGGGAGTAGTCTATCTAATAATTTATCGATAAATAGTGAAAAATCATAATGAGGGATATTTAGTCCACAAAGTCATTTACAAAAAAAAATCTCACAAATTAACCTGTCAACCCAATAAAAGGGAACCATATAATAAAAAGAAGTAAATGGCCTAAAGCTTTTGATTGTAAATAAGTGGATTTTAGGTTTATAAATGTTCATTTGTTAATTTTAGGATGTATTTAGCTTAAAGATTAAGTCTTTAATTAAAAATGATTAGTAAAATGCCAAAGTTTAGGTTTTTATGTTAGACTCAACTTTAATTTTAAATCTTTTGGTTAAAATTTGCATAATTAAGATTAATTTAACCAATAAATACTTGTGGAGTCATCGCTAACTTGGAATTGAGGTCCTTGGTCTAAGGACTCATCTCTTTTAAGTTATTATTAGTTCGAAATGGTTCCTTGATCCCTTTTTAACTTTATTTCAATTGTAAAAAATCAAGTCTTTGATCCAAAGTTTGAATTTTGAAGCTAAAATTAGCTTTGAAACATGGGTATTAAGCCATTTTTGAGTTAGTTTTAATTTGAAAATCATGGCTTTGAATTAAGGATTTGATTTATTTAAATTGAAATTAATTTAGAAAAGGGATTGACGAATTTACTTGGATTAATATCAACTTAAAAATCAGCTTTGGTTAGGAGTTAGATTCTTTTAGGTTCTAGTCAATTAAAGAATGGATTCAATTTTCTCATGATAGTTTCATTTAATTTGATTCTTTATTTTAGAAGTTTATGTTAAGATTTTGTAATTGAGTGTTTGATTTATGTTATCGTTTTTTTAATTTAATTTTTGTTCTTTGTCTTCTGAACTTTGCTAATTGTTTTCCTTAGTGTGCATAAATGTCCCCAGTCAGTCCGATTTGGCCCTTAAGCTGTCATTTCCTTTTATTTAAGTTATTAGTCATTCGATTTTTGCTTAATTAAGCCTTTAGGATTTGTAATTAATATAAGCTTGTAATTAGTGTAGGAGTAAAGTAGAATCATATGCATTCATGACATACATGCTATATATCATTTTGCCCTACTCGCAGTGCATTAACATCCGTCTTTTGCCGAGATGAAGGGGCTTTCAGACAAATGTGCTCGGGTACGAATTTCTGGGAGCCCTTTCTAGACCGGTCGCTTCCATAAATACCCCCATAATGCGTGGGAAGGGTTTATGGAATTGATTTTCGGGAGACTTGTGTTAATGCACGTAATTAAAATCGATCCTCCATGCATCTTAATTGTCATTCATACGAGTTATCTAATTGTAAATCATGTAAATGGTTGTCTTTTACAATAACAGGTGGGTCCCAAGTAAGTGTACTCGGGTACGAATACTTGGTCCCCGTTCCGAGATTGGATTATCCCCGAGATACCCCCATAATGCGTGGGAAGGTCTCGAGTTAATTTCAACTATACCGTTGTTTACTAGTCAATTAAAATCAACTAATTCACGCATCATCTGCATTCATTCTTTCTTTTGTTTTTTAGGATTAATCGAGTTAAGAAAATCCAAAAAGATAGTTTTCCTTCAAAAGCATTTTCAAAATCCAGTGTTCTCTCATTCGGTTTTCAAAAGCAATTAAAATTGGTTATCAAGAGCTTTTAAGATTTAAATAGAGGTATTCAAATTCAAAATCAGACTTAGTTTTAGGATTAGAAGATCAATAAAAGATGGAAAAAGTTTTCCAAAATAACAAGAAAAGAAAATTTTCTCACCATTTTTAGGAAGACTAAAATGGAAGTTTTCAAAGCAAAATAAAAGACTTTAAGAAGAAAAATAAAAAGTTTTATCACAAGATTTTTAAAATTTCTTTTTCAAAAAGAAAAATATCAACAAGAGAACAGACAGTGAAAGAGAATCCAACACAGAATTGATCGACGATCGTTCGATCACATTCTTCGAATTCTCAACATGGGTTTTAAAAAAACTATTTCATTTTCTTTTATAATCCCTTTCTAATAATTAAAATTAAGGATTAAAAGCAACCGATAAATATTAAACCTGTTAGACTAGAGGTACCGTCGCTTGACGGGCGTTGTGGGGTGCTAATCCTCTCCCACGCGTAACCGACACCCGGACTCGGGTTTTTGGTTCGTAGACCATAGTATTAGACATAGTGTGTCCGTCGTCAAGCATGATCCATTAGGTCTAAAAATCATAGGTGGCTAATCACACCTAGGCAAAAAAGATTATCGACGACTCCTTTCTTTTTCCAAGTCGTTTCGGTAGGGTTCGGACCCCGGACCCGAACGTTTCGACAGTTTGAAAAATTGGGCCTAGGTAATGTTTAATTTTTGTTTGAATTTTAATGTTTAAAGCTCTTATTTTATTTCTTTTGATGATTAGTATAATCTGTTTGATGGAGTGACATATTTGAACTAAGACCTTGCCTTTTGAAAACAACAATTCTTTTTGTACATGATGTACTGTGATCAGTCGTTAGCAAAACACAAAATATTCCCCACAATTCCTTACTAAGTAATTAGGGCAAATAGGAGTAGAATCCCACAGAGAAGGGTGAAACAGATATCAAAGACAAAACTTTTCTAAGATCACTCAAAAACACTTAAAAGAAAGGGGATTAAAAATATCAATTATAAAGAAATCAATTAAACTAAAAAATAAAGCAAAACTAAATTAAATCTAAACTATGTCAATTATCAAAGAAAACAGTAATTAAAATAGCTTGTCCGTACACTTTGTCGTCTAGCTGCTAGTCGCTTTAATATCCAGATCATTAATCACACTAATGTCTTCCAGTCTTCTTATAACTTCAAAACTCTGACTTGACTTTTCCTTTCTTCAAGTGCTCTGACTTAATCATACTTCTTCAAATACGTGCTTTGCCTTCTGAAATTAATGCCTTTAGGTTCCACATGACCTTCTCTTGAAATGTCGCATTGTTCAAGCGATCAAAGCTTCATGCCATTCTCATACTTTAGCGTCATTGATGAAGCTTTCTTTAAATCTTTAATCTTCAACTCTTACATGCCTTGAACTTGCTTCATATGTTCTACCTTCATGAGGGTCTTCATTTAAATTTTTATTAGCTTGTCTTGACCCTTTGGAATTCTTCGAATCTTCAAGTAAGAATATTCCCGATGCTAATTGTCTTGTGCCATCTCACTGTAATAGTCTCATTAATTATCATCCAGTGCTAGATACAATCTTTCTCAATTAAAGGCACTACTGCACAGTCACAAGATTCATTAGTCATCATACTTAGGCTTATTTTGTTATCATTAAAAACATGCGGGTTCAACAATTCAAATCAACGAATAGGCAGGCAATAAATAGCAATAATCAATCAAAGCAAAGCAATGCAAAGAAAAAGTAAATGGAGATAGGGTTTTAAGAAAGCTTCTCTATTTTCAAGTATAAGCTCCATTTGGATCCAATTAGGATTTGGAATCGGCAAGGGGTATGTGGCACAGGCTGGTGCAGATTTGGCCGGTGGTGGCTCGGCTGTGGCCGGTGATGGCACGGTGATAGCCTGAGATTACTCGGCTATGACCGGTCTTGGCCAAGTAAGATGCACGGGTGGAGCAATGCTGGTCGGTCCTAACCGGGCATGGTGCGCGGTTGGTGCGGATGAGGCTGGGAGTGGCACGTAGGTTGGCGCGGAGCCGACCGATCTTGACCAGGCCTTGTGTTGGGATGGCCCGGTCATAGCCGCGCAAGCATGCCAGTGTGGCACGGTCATGGCCTTGTACTACATCCCTTGGTGCTTTGGCTTACTTTCTTTGCTCCTCTCCTTTGGGCTTTTCATTCATTCTCCTTTGTTCAAAATGTAAGCTACATTCAATCGCCTTTGTATTCTTAATATGAAATCCTAAGAAGAAAAAAGAAAACAAAACTAAAAAGAAAATTAAAATGTTAGTAAATTCTTGGGTTGCCTCCCAAGCAGCGCCTTTCTTTAATGTCTTTGGCTAGACTTTCCTTCCTCTCCCTTTGTTAGGGTGGATCATACCACTTCAAAACATAAAGCAAATATGATGATATGGGAAGAATATGAGCAGAAAAATATGAAAGAGAAAATAAGAGATAAGGAAAGAAATCACCAATTTTGTTGAGGGCGACTCCATGAATGGCTAGGAATGACAATGCCATCTTTGTTGCCGTGAGAGGTTGATGTAATGGGTGCTTTCGGCATTCTTGATTAGCATTGTTCTCATCTCGCCTTTGGAAAGTGTCCTCGTGTTGGCAAATCTTCTTGTCCCTCAAAAAGAATTGATCGACCATGGGTATCCACTCCTTGTGTTTGATTTCTTCAAAGCATCCTTGTTCAAGAAACTTGTTGATTCCCAAAAAATCTTGATATTCATGTACCAAAAGTTAGTTATCAACAAAATTCAGCACACTTAATTCTTTCAACTTAGGATATCCAAGTTGCTCATCGTCTTGTTGCTCATCTTTTGACTTGGCAAGGCTTGGAGTAGAAGGTGGAGGGATGTCCATCTTGATATCTTCTTGCCATGCTTCTGATTCTTCCGGCACAATCTTGGAAACCTCCTTTTGTAGAGTTGGTTCAGATTGGACAGGTTCCTCCCATGATGATGTCACTTCGATCAATGCCTCCTTTGCGCTTTTGGCTACCGCTTCTTCAATTATCGTCTTTTGCTCCTCAAGAGTTTTCGAAAAGAAAGATTCACTATGCATATGAATTCCACTACCGGCTCTTTCTATCTTGTACTTCTCAAAAGGTTCTAGATTAGAATAGAAATACCCAATAAGGATTTGCTGAGAAAACCCATGGTTTGGATGGCTATCGCATATGTTGTTGAATCTCTCCCAATATTGGTGCAAGCGCTCTTTTGGTAATTACTCACAATCGTCAAGCTGTTTTTGGTCATGAATCATTCGCAATAGTGCTTCTTGCTCCATTGGATTTTTTCTAGAAAAACAAAAACTCAAAAGAAAAATTAGTAGTAAAAGTTCTTAAACAAAACTAAAAATTAAAAACAGAATTGTTTTTTTAGAAATCGCAAATTTTTTTAACGCAAAAACAAAAGAATTTAAAAAAAAACACAAAAATAAAAGAAAATTTCCAGAGATGATTAAATCTTCAGTCTTTTCCTTCCTTCCCCGGCAACGGCGCCAAAATTTATGATCGGTCGTCAGCAATCATAAAAATTATCCCCACAAAAACCTAACTAAGTAGATAGGGAAAGCAGGGGTCGAATCCCACAGAGAAGGGGAATAGACTTATCCAAAGATAAAATCTTCACCAAGAATTACTTTTTAAAAGAAAATAGGGGATTAAAAATAACAATTATAAAGAAAAGCAATTAAACTAAAACTAAAGCAAAGTAAATTAAATCTAAACTATAGCAATAAAGAAAACAATAATAAAAAGTCATAATTCTTCTCCAATGGTAGAAATAAATCAAATTAACCATAGATCATTGATTTAAAAAATGAATTTAATATTTTATTCTCAATGACAACTGGTCTAGGAAAACCTAACATGTATATTAGATAAAGATCCCTCTCAGGTTAAATTATCCCTTTTATTACTTACCAACCAATCTCCTTCTCAGGTTAATCAATTGATAAGAACAAAGCATTAAGAACAATTATTTTTCATACATGCCTACAAGTAAAATCAGACTTAATAAAAGAAAACTTTAGAAAAACAAAACTAAAGAAAGGTAGAAGAACAGAATTATGAGAGATTGTTTTCTAAGGTTACATAAGGTGGGTATTTATAGTGGAAAAATAACCTAAAGACTCCAATTATACTTAGAATAGGACTCAAGGACGTTTTAGGCTCAAACTTGGTCTCCAAGTTGGATTATAAGTCTTCCCAACCGAAATTATAGGCTAAAATCGGATGCTGAAATTTTCTGGAATCCCACAGCAACTTAGACAGTAATTTCGGGCTTGAATAGGGCAGAATTGGGCTTCGAGTTTCAAAGGATAGTTGTAGATCTCGTTGTTAGCTTTCCAACGCCTACTCACGGGCAAAAATCAAACGTCTGAGCAGAAAGTTATGACCTTTTTACCAAGACTGCGCTGAATCCTAATCCAACTAGGACTAGTATGCGAGAATTGGAGATTTCCTTGATTTATACGTCACCAATTGGGGCTTTTGACTCCAAGTGTGGGCTTATATGGGTTGAGTATTATCCCATATAAAATATCCAAAATTCCAAAGGCTTTCGGGCTTCTTCATGGCTTATCTTCAATCCTTCGCGATTAAGCTCAATCCTCAATTCTTGCTCCTTGAAATAATTCTTCAATAGTCTTCAATTCTTGAAATTATCTTCATTAAATCTTCAATCACGAACTTCGAATCTCCAAATCTTCACTCCAAATTGCTAAGTCCATATTTGTGTAAAAAGTCATCAATTTAGCTCCAAAAATAGTGAAAAACAACAAGTTTCCACTTTTCTTCTCTTCAAAACCTAAAAACACAAATACTTGCAAAATAGGGTTAAATTCCATATAAAAATACCAAAAAGCATAGGAAAATGATAAAAAAAATATGGTTAATTTTGCCTCGATCAGACTTCTAGCAATTTATTAGATAAAGTTTTCCTTGTTCATACTGCTTTGAAAGATCTGGAAAAGCATCCATCCCTAGATTTGAGTTTAGTGGCATCTAGGATGAAGGCCAAATATGACAAATATTGGGGGCAAATTGATAAAATGAATACATTGACTTATGTGGCTGCTTTTGTAGACGCTAGGAAGATATTTAGCTTTGTTGAATGTTGCATAAACAACATGTATGTTAAGGATGAGGCTTCTTTGTTATTGAAGAAAGTGAAAGAGGCATTATTTTAGCTATTTGATGATTGTAAGAATATTAGGCTATGTTTGCTAGTGGAGAACATTCTCCATTTTCCATCTCCAAAAATATCAAAAAAACTAGGTAGTGCCACAACATGTGTCAATGCAAACAAGCATATTTTTAGAGAATGGAGATGACAATGGAGTGAAAATCTCAAAATAAAATAAATATGTTCTTCATTTCCCACTCCATTGTCATCTCCATTCTCCAAAAATATACTTGTTTTCATTGACACATGTTGTGTCAGTATCTATTTTCTTTGATATTTTTGGAGATGCAAAATGGAGAATGTTCTCCATTACCAAATATAGCCTTCTTCATCCTTTGGAGAAAGGGTACGAGAATTTCTCAAGCCACTAATGTCACACATAATTCTGTTGATATGCTTATGGAAGAGCATGAAGACAATGCTATGGATAGGTTTAGGCATTTACAAGTGGAATATGGGAGCGATGAGAACAAAACTGAGTTGGATATTCTTTTGCAAGAGAAGCCCGAGAAACTGAATAAAGTGGTAGATTTTGATGTGCTCCAATGGTGGAAAATACCCCGAGGTTTCCTATCCTCTCAACTACAACAAGAGATGACTTGGTTGTTTCGGTTTCCACAATGGCCTCTAAATCATCCTTTTACACTGGTGGCCGTGTCCTTGTTGTCTACAGAACCTCCATGAATCCCAAGCTTGTTCAAGCTCTTATTTCTGCACAAGACTGGATTTGAGGGTCACTGGAATTCAACCCAAGTGCTACTATGGAGTGGCAAGAAGAGTTTGATAAATTGGGTCTAGGTAATGTTTAATTTATGTTTTAATTTTAATATTTGATGCTCTTAGTTTATTTCTTTTGATGATTGGTATAATCTGTTTGATGGAGTAACTGACTTGAACTATTCCCTACTAAACAGATTTGAGGAGGGTCTCTTTAGACCCTATAATTGATAGTTGAAGAATTAAGACTTTGCCTTTTGAAGACAACATTTCTTTTTTTACATGATGCATTGATGCTTGCTTGCTAATAGAGTGCTAGTGATTCATTTTGTAAATGCTTGCTCTTGATTCTTTTTATACATGGTTGTTGTTGGTGGCTGCTTGGAGTTTTAAAATGCAAATTGTTCATAAATGAAGGCATGATTGTTTATAGCTCATAGTTGCAGCCTTGCTCTCCTATATTTTTTTTGTTCAGTGAGAGCCTTAGTGTTTAGAATTAGATATAGCTTGCTCAGCTAAGGGTAGCTCTCGTACGATTTTTTGTTCAATGAGAGCTTTAATTAATACTCCCTGCGTCAGAATTGAGAAAAAGCCTAAAAACTCGCTATTACATCAGCAAAAAGAAAACGCTCTCTCCTGAAGAAAATCCTTTCCCTCCTCCACCCCCTCCTTTACCGCCTCCCTTGCCGCCTTCCTTGTATCAATCTGTCTCTCCTCCACCTCCTTCCCCACTTCCTCCCTCACTTCCTCAATCTAAATTTCAATCTGCCACTCCGACTTCCATCTCCTTAGATATGGATAACCCTGTTCAATCTTCCACCCCTTTGAATCCACCGCTTGACTCTTCCTCATCAAACCCCCCCCCCCCCCATCTTCTCCTCATATCCCCGAATTTTCAACAGAAAATAAAACATCCTATAAACAAAAACTCATGAACCAGTCTAACCATTTCTATTTCCAGTCATGGTTAGAAAACCTCACGATTGAAACAAGATATTTCTTTCCCTGAAGATATTCCTTCCCCTGAGTCCGATATACCTGCTCTTTCACTATCTTTAGAGGAAAAACTCAGGATTTCTAACCCATGGAAAAACACGCTGATTATAAAATTAATTGGGCACCCTTTATCCCTTATTCGGCTTGAACCAAAACTTAGAACCTTATGGAAAATATCTAACCCTTTCCAAATTATTGATTTGGGGTTTAGCTGCTTCATCATCAAATTCTCTTCTCCTGATGATTATATGTCGGTTCTTGCTGGTGGTCCTTGCTTTCTTTTCAATCATCATCTGCGTGTCCAACGATGGCAACCGGATTTCATCCCTTCTGCGGAAGATTTTTCCACCATGGCTATATGGATACAACTCCCAGAATTGCCTATTGAATATTATGATTCAGGGATTCTATTTCGAATTGGCTGTATGATTGGGAAACCTGTTAAAATTGATGTGCATACGGGCAACAAGGATCGAGGTCGTTATGCTAGATTATGTTTGGAGATGAACTGTAAAGCTCCTCTGCAAAGTTCATCCGTATTGGTAGATTGATCTAAAAAATCCAATATGAAGTGGCATCTCTTGTTTGAAGGAATTGTAACTGCTTAGGTCACTTAAATTGCTCTTCCAAAGATGAAAATCCTACTGATTCTACTACTGAAGAAGATCCAATCCCAGATTCATCTGCCAAAGCAAATACTCCTTTGACAGAAGCCCAACGAAAAAGACGATTGGCATACGGTCTCTCGAAGAAACAGTCGAAAGCAACGGATCAACACCTCCACCGCCTCTACTTCCTCCTCTGCATCTAGTAAGATCTCACTGGAAAAAAGGTAAGTCTGATTTTAACCAAAAGATGACAAATTTTGCCGCTGATTTTAATAAAAAATATTTTTTTCCTCACTCTGACTTTTCAAAACAACACGACATATGGAGACTTAAAAAATCTTCTGCCAAAGTGTTTAATGGGCCTATTTTAATGAATCCTCCCCAAGGTCTAAATGAATCTTCTAAGCCCACTTCTTTTGAGCCCAATACATCTTCTCAATCCAATAAGATACATGTTCCATTTAGAGCCCTTTCTAATGATGTTGTTTTTGATAGAATAGTGCCTGATAATTCTCACTTTAACTATGCTGATCTTAATCCTAATCTGATGCAAGTGGATGTTAATCATCTTCCCGATTGTGCCAACGCTTTATCCTCTGACTGCGAAAATGTTTCCTCTTCTCCTCTTGGAAACCCAAAGTCTGTAAAATCTTCCATTAAATCTCATTCCATCATAACTGCGCCGCCCACATCAAATCTTGAAAACCCAATTGCACCGTCACTAGCCAATGCTTCTTCACACCTATGCTCTGTCATGTCTGCTCCCTCGACACGTAATGAGCCTTGTTCCTTCCCCATGTCACTTCTCCAACACGCTGAAAATCCCACTGACTCAGCCCTTTTGCATGCAAACAGTTCTCCTTATCCTTCTTTATATAACTCTCCTCCTTCCTTGTTGAACCCTACCCTTTTTGAAAATCTTCCTACAACTGACTTAAACAATGAGTTCTCCACCCCCTCGCTTCATGAGCCTCTCAGCGCCACCAATTCAAAAAAATCGAGTCTCAATGGCTCGAATTCCCTCTCTAAACCAAGAACAATTCCCACGCCCAGAAGTTCCAATCTCTACTTTCCAACTCTTCTTGAATGCGCTGAACCACTCACCTTCTCAGCTCAGAAGCCTCCTTCAGAGCCTTTCCCTACGAAACCAAGTTCCAAACCTCCAAAACCTAGAAAATATCCTTCCAAATTCACCAGACAGGGACAATGCTAACCCCCACTCCAGGAGAATTCATATTTCAATCCCGTCATCACCTGGCACATCTCTTCGCTGTACCAGTTCACGCACCAATGGTGCATTTAACCGTCGAAGCCATCCGCGACCTATTGCTTCCAATTCGAGAACATCTTTATCTCTTAAAGATGGCTATAAGGGCAAACGAACTGCCTCTGCGTCCTATCCCTCAAGTGAGAGGAAGCGCCACTATGCTCACAAGGCACAATCTTCTGAACCGTCATCACCAACAGTAACCACTCCTATTTATGACACCCGCTTTTATGAGGATATTAGTTTGGAACATTAGGGGTGCTGGTAGGCCTGAATTCCTATCTGAACTTAATGGAATAATCTCTAGATACTCTCCTCATATTTTAGTCTTGATGGAAACTCGTGTCTCCACTGCTCGTGCTGATCGTATCATTGCTCAAATTCCTTTTTACAGCAAGATAGTTGCTCATCCCATTGGTCATTCTGGTGGTATTTGGCTGTTATGGGACCCTAACAAAGTTTTCATGCATAACCATGCCACTTCCTCCAGAATGATCACTGCACAGTTTCATTCTCAAGCTCCTGACCCTCCGTTCACTCTTTCCGCTGTTTATCAATATCCCCAACCTCATCTTCATGACCAGGTATGGAACAAACTTATTGAAACTTCTTTATCTATTACTGGTCCATGGATTGTAGTTGGTGATTTTAACTGCATTTTATCTTCGCATGAACAGATGAGTAAATTTAATCCTCCCTTTAGATCCATGTTTAAATTCAATAATTGTCTTAATGATAGTAACCTTACGGACTTAGGCTTTGTTGGATCTTGTTTTACTTGGAACAATAAACATCTTGGAGATGATCATATTCGAAGGCGACTGGATAGAGGACTCTCTAATAACCTTTGGTTACAATCCTTCCCCCGTACTATAGTTCAAACTATACCTTCTACTCATTCTGATCACTCTGCACTATTAATTGATTCTAACCCTAGATCAAGGTTTCTTAAGAAAAGGTTCCGATTTGAAAATCAATGGATTGGGAGACCTGACTATCATAATATTGTTCACAGTACTTGGTCTGAAACTAGAATAGGATCTTTTGCTTATAACTTTGCTCAAAAATCTAAAAAACTGGCCTTTCGTTCTAAAGAATGGCAGAAAAATATATTTGGAAATATCAGAAACTCTATACAAAACCTTAAAATGGAATTAAATGATATTCAAAACTCTTTCTCTCATAATGCTTTTAATGCTGATTCTATTAAAAAGGAGCAGGAGGTTATTAAACAAATTAAAGACTTGGAAAAACTGGATAAAATCTATTGGATGCAAAGAGCTCAAGACAAATTCATCAAAGAAAATGATGCTAATACCAGATATTTTCATGCTAAGGTTAAACAAAGAAGAAGAAATAACTTTATCCACTCTATTAAACATGACAATATCTGGATTAATGACCATGAAACCATAAAGAATACCTTCTCTGATCATTATAAGTCTCTTTTTACATCTTCTTTCCCCGATAATTTTGCTTTTCAGGATCTTAACATTCCTACTCTTTCTACTGAGGATCATATGAACCTTAACAGACCTGTTACTGAACAAGAAATTAAAAAAATAGTCTGGAAAATGGGAAGTAATAAATCGCTTGGCCCTGATGGTTTAAATGCATAATTCTTTAGATCTTATTGGGATTGTGTGGGAAGATCTGTTACTGACTTAGTACAAAGTTTTTTCTATTCTGGGCATCTTTTGAGAAAATTGAATGAAACCTTCATTGTGTGGATTCCAAAGACTTCTAATCCAACTGAAATCTCACATTATCGGCCTATAAGTCTATGTAACACTATTTATAAGATTATCACTTCCATTATGACTCATAGACTTAAACCAATCATTGGTAGTTTGATCTCTCCCTACCAATCTGCTTTCATCCCTAACAGACTTATAACTAATAACATTATTCTTGTTCATGAACTCATTCACACACTCTATAAAAAAAAGGGGCAAACCAGTTACATGGCTCTTAAACTTGATTATGCAAAAGCATATGATAAATTAGAATGGAAATTTATTGAACACTGTCTTATTGCTTATAATTTCCCTTCTAACTGGATTTCATATATAATGGAATGTATCTCTTCTGTTTCTTTTAGAATCCTTATTAATAATGATCTCACTGATAAGATATATCCTTCTAGAGGCTTGAGACAGGGAGATCCTATCTCCCCTTTTATCTTCATTTTATGCTCTGATTTCCTTAACAAAATGCTCATGAAGAATGTTTCTAATAATTCTCTAGTTCCTCTAAAAGCTTCTCGTAATGGTCCCCTCATCCCCTATCTTAACTATGCTGATGATTGTTATATTTTCTCTAGGATTGACCCCTTAAGTTTGGCAACTTTAAAGGACACTCTTCATAAATTTTCCAAAGCTTCAGGCCAAACTATTCATTTTGAAAAGTGTTCATTTATTTTCTCCCCCAATACATCTTATGATGACAAAAATAATGTCTCCATGTTCTTCAATGTCCCTTTATCATCTTCACTGGATAAATACTTGGGCCTTCATGTGATTACAAGTAGAATTAATATGGCAACTTTCAATTCTATTCTTCTGCGAATTAACTCTTTCATACAATCCTGGTACAATCGCTTTCTTTCCTTTGTAGGAAGGTTAACCTTGATCAAGGCAATTTTATACTCCCTCCCCATTTACACTATGTCTGTTTTTATCCTGCCTAAATGCTTCATTAAGAACATTAATACCTTGCTTAGAAAATTCCTCTGGAACCGCTCAAAAGACACTAACAAAGTTTCTTATGTCAATTGGAAAACGGTTTGCTCTCCTTTAGAATTGGGTGGTCTTGGTATTCATGCTTTATCTGACTTTAATAAGGCTTTAGTTGCTAAAAATATTTGGAGAATTCTTTCCTGCCCTGACAGTTTAATTGCACTATTAACTAAAGATAAGTATTTTAAAGATTGTAATTTGCTGTCAGCTACAAAAAAAAAATGGTTGTTCTATTTTTTGGTCGGGTATTTGCTCATGTATTCCTTTGATTAAAAATAATTCTTGTTGGGCTTTAGGAGATGGTTCAAACATCAATTTCTGGTCTGATTGCTGGCTTCTTAACTCTCCTATTAATGATCTTATTACATCACCTGTACCTAGTTCCCTCCTTGATCTCAAAGTTTGTGATGTTATAAATAGATCTACCTATACTTGGAATTTGAGCCCTGTTCTCTCTATTATTCCTCCCTTACTTCTTGAACGTATACTAGGTTGTCCTATCCCTATAATTGCATCCTCTGGCAAGTTAGTATGGGCTTTGGAAGGATCAGGAATATTCTCCACAGCTTCTCTTTATAAAGCTCTTATATATTTATCCTCTCCTTGTGCAAGACCTCCCTTACCGTGGAAAGATATCTGGAGTCTTAAAACTATGCCTAAAGTCAAGTTCTTCATCTGGCTTCTTGCTCATGAAAAGCTTCCCACTGCTATCTTCCTTCATAATAGAAATATCATCCCTTTCCCCTTATGTCATCACTGCCAACAACCTGAAGATATTAGCCATATTCTGATGTCTTGTCCTCTTTACTATATCTTCAGAAAACACTTTACCTTCTCTTGGGATTCTACAATCCATTTCTCCCTTGTGCTTAGACACTTGAACAGATCAGGTTATTATCTACCTTTGGGCGATAAGTGGATTCACCAATCAAACTGGCTCACTGTTTTACTTTGGCAGACTTGGTGTTTTCGAAATGAATCGCTTTTTAACAATGCTTCCATTACTGAATATGAGTTACTAAGAAAAATGGATTTCTATCTCCACCGTTTTTCTTCTTCTAAACCAGGTTCTAACCATAAAGTTTTAAAAGATAAAATTGTTTTAATTTCCTGGAAACCTCCTCCCACCTCTTTCTATAAGCTTAATTGTGATGGATCATCACTTGGTAATCCGGGACCTGCAGGATGTGGAGGGGTTATTAGAGGTTCAGGTGGTGAGGTTATTTCAGCTTTCTCTGTTTATTTGGGATTCACCACTAATGCTGTTGCTGAATTACAGGCTATCAAAATTGGCATGCAAATTGCAAGAGATGCTCATATTACTAACTTACTTATTGAAACTGATTCTCTTGCATCTGTTCTACTGTTCTCTAGGAAGGAGCAGATTCCCCAGCATCTGGAGAATCTCATGGCTGATGTGCTGCACTTAGCATCGAACTTCTGCAACTTACAAATGTATTTTATGTATCGTGAAGCAAATTATGTTGCAGACAAACTAGCAAAACTAGCATCCACCACTAGACAGTGTCTTTTTAACTCTTCAATTTTGTCTTCCATTCACCCTCTCCTACAACCTGATCTGTTAGGAAGGGCTGTGGCTAGAAGAGTTTCCTTTATCTCGGAGTGTGCTTTTACTTTTAGTTTGTAAGTTTATGTTATGTATGAACTTTTTTACCTTTTTCTAATATCATCTTCTCGTTCGTATTGCAAAAAAAAAATACTCCCTGCGCCACTTTTTATATGTCAATTTTTGAACTAAAATATATGTCCCTTAACTACTTTTAAGGTTAAATTTCCTAAATAACCCCTATTTAATCCTCTTCCTCTTTCCCTCGTTCATGATTTTCTCCAGCAGTCTTAATGGCCAACAATCCCACTTTCATGAAATCTACAGCCGGTTTTAATTGCAACCCAATAAGATTTTAATCTTCAAATCCCTTCCCACTACAGAAAAACTACTACTATACTATGGTTTTAAATTGTTCTTCTAATTAATCGTTCTTCTCATCAAATATTTTTCACAACCATCTAAAACGTTGGAGAAGGAGAAGATTCAAGATTCAAGTTTTCCAAAATCAAGAGCTATAGCAGATGTAGAGAAGAAGAAAGGTTATACTTGGTTCCTCTAGAATGAATATGAGATGCATAGGAAGAATTCTAACAAGTAAAATTCCTAAGAATTTCACTAATTAGGATCCTCCTTGGCCAATTGAAGTGCTCCACATCATCATATACAGCTGCATAAACCGTCCAAAACCTCCCCATGTGAGTTTAACCCTAAGTCAAGTAGGAACTGATCGTGTCGTCTATGACCATAAAAATAATCCCCACAATTAACTAACTAGAATAGCTAGGGCAAGTAGGGGTCGAATCCCACAGAGAAGGTTTATGTGATGAACGATAAAAAGATAGAAAGATCTTTTCCAAAAATCAAACAGAAAACAGGGGATTGTAAATAACAATTATAAAATAAACAATTAAAATAAAAATAAAAGCAAAGCAAATCTAAATCTAAATCTAAATCTAAAGCAGATTAATAAAGCAAATTAATAAAGCATACTTCTTCACCAGTGGTATCATTCAATCAAATTAACTATGGATCCTTGATTTAAAAGGTGAATTTCGCATCTTATTCTTGACTGACAACTGATATAGGTTTCCCAACATGTATTTTAGATAAGAGGCCGATTAAAGCTGCAGTTATCCTTATTATTCCTTCAGTGATCGATTACTTTCTTAGGGCTTATAGATCACTTGAGAACAAAGCATTAAGAACAGTTAATTTACACACATGCCTACAAGTAGAACCATACGAAGAGAAATTTCTCGCCCTCCGGTAGACAAATACCCATTAAGCAGCGATTAAACAAACCTAATTTGCTACATACAATCAAACTTGAGTGATTAATTCTAAGCCTGATCTAGCCATAGATCTTCCTCTTACATCGTTAGTGGCCAGATAACTCAGGTAAGATTCAGAATCATAAAATTATTCTAGGGTTTTGACTACTATCATCAAGAACTTAACACAAAATTATAAGTATAGAAATCGCACCATAATCAATTGATTGAATTCACCAAAGGATCGGAAGTATTAAGGATTTAGCTACTCATGGATTTAGGAAAATCCATGAGAGGCATAAGAATACTTACAGGACTGGGGAGGAACGATTTCTCCCCCTTGAAACCCTAGGGACGTCGACCCCTCTATTGTTAGAGAGGGTGTCGACTTCTCCCTCTTCTAAAACTAGAGAAAAACCTAAAAACTAAAGAAAGGTAAAAAAAGAGAATAAACTATATGAGAGATTAATTGTGTCTAATGTGTGTAAGTGTGTGATTTCTGATACAGGAGGTGGCTATTTATAGTGGAGGAATAGGGTAGGACGGTTTAGCCTTTTCTTGGTCTCCAAGTAGGATTAGGTGTCATCCTAGAGTAGACTCCAAGTTAGATGAGGACTCTAGAATTTTCTAGAATTTTCTGGAATCTGGCAAGAACTTCGACTTGAATTTAGGGCTTGAAGATGGCAGATCTGGGATTTGCACTTCAAAAGAAAGTTGTAGATCTCGGAGTTAGGTTTCCAACGGCTACTCATGCGCTTAAAACGGACATCTGAGCAGAATGTTATGGCATTTCTACGAAGACTGCGCTGAAACCGGGATTATATCGCAAATATGCGGGATTATTGCGGGATTTGGATATTCTTTTGGATATTAGGCCTATTAATTGGGATTTAAACTCCAATTATAGGTTTATATGGGCTGAGTATATTCCCATATAAATTATCCAAAAATCCTCAACTTCAGGACTTCTTCTGGACTTGGCTTCAATTCTTTGCAAAGTAAGCTCCAAATCTTCAATTCTTTTTTCTTCAATTAATTCTTCAAATCTTCAAAATATCTTCAATCACGAACTTCGCATCTTCAAATCTTCATTCCAAATGGCTAAATCCATAGTTTAGTAAAAAGTCTCCAAAATAGCTCTAAAAAGAGTGAAAAACAATAAGTTTTCAATTTTCTTGTCTTCAAGACCTAAAAACACAAATACTAGCAAAATAGGGTAAAAACACATATAAAAATAGCAAAAAGTATATAAAAATAGCTATAAAAACATGCATAATTTGAACTCGATCATAGTTTCCCCCACACTAAATCTTTGCTAGTCCCTAGCAAACTAGTGTAGACAAACAAAAATTAAGATTTAAGATAGTAGTTCTTCTTCAAATCTTTTAAAAAACTTTGAATCACATACATATATCTAGGATCAATTCAATTATGAAATCAGAATAACAAAGAATTTTAAGATTATCCAATTCAATAGATCAAGATATAGCAAGCATCCTCATTCTTAAGTAACCATAATCAAAGTAGCTCTAATCACTTATCAGTTATCACGACTATAACTACTTCTTCCTATAAGCTTATGTCTTCACTTTTATCTCCACTACTCAAACAATTGCATACTATGAATACAAATCAAGAATTTCGCATGGGTTATAATGATTTTCAAAGGGTAATTTTTTTTAGAAAAGTGAGGTTACTAACCTCAAAGTGTTCATGCTTAGGGGTTACTAACACACTTTATTTATTTTTGTGAGGCTACTAGCACTCTAGAGGGACAATACTTTTGCCGATCCATGCCTCTTATCCTTTTCCCAAGGGTTACTAACTCCTTTTGTTTAAAGAGAAGAGTGACAAAAATGGATTTTTTTAAAAAAAAATTTAAGGCAAAAGATATCTCTTCTCCTCTTGCATGAAAAACACTCTTGTTTTTAAGAAAAAGATTTTTAAAACTACCCTTGTAATATAGATAGTCCCCACACTTATTTTTGACATATTCATAAAATACTCTCATAAGTGTAGTTTCAATAAAAATTAAACATGAGTTCTAAAAATAGGCAATCATAGAAATAATTCATGGTAAGCAATTATCACAAACTTCAATTATACCTAATCTAAGAAATAAGATATCATACTATAAATCATTTATTAAATCAAACATTCTTAAAAATTCAAAGCAATCATCAATCAAAAATGAAATCAATCGATCAATATGTGCATATAAAATCAAAATTTTTGTCAAAATTTTCGAAAAAATTATACCAATTTAATCAATTTTATGCATATAGACTCACTCCCCCACACTTAAAAGATACATTGTCCCCAATGTATTAACAAGCGTGGAAAATCAAAGCAAAAATATGTATGCATCTTTTAAATCCTAATTAACCTATATAATCTATATCTATATGAATCGAATATCAAAGAAAAAAATCAATCAAAGCATTGCAAGAAAAAGATAGAGTTAAAGAAAGCTTCTCTATTCTCCAAGCATAAGCTCCAATTGGATTTCTTCATATCGATGAAAAACTTCTTTTTCTCCTTTGGTATGGAAAGTCCTAAAAAAGAAAAGAAAAATAAAACAAAGAAAAATTATGGGTTAGTAAAAATAATATTGGGTTGCCTCCCAATAAGCGCCTTTCTTTAAGGTCTTTGGCTAGACTGCCTTAAAGAAGGTTATTCTTTAAGGGTGAAGGAATTTTGGGTGTAATCCTTCAACAGGTCCTCGATAATTCTACTCTCTTTAATGATTTTGATAGTTTCAAGTTGAATTTTATCAAGACTTGAAAAGATCAAAGCATTAGGCGATGGCATAGTTGTAACTCGGCATGGCGCGGCTATGGCTTGTGGTGGCTCGGTGAGGCGCGCGGATGGCATGGCATTGGCCGGGCATGGTGCACGGACATGGCCGGGCATGGCTTGGTGGTGTCTCGACAGGAAGCTTGCATGGCCGGTACTAACCGGGCAGGTGGCGCGGCTGGTGCGGACATGGCATGGCATGGCATGGGCGGATGTGCGGAAGGGGCGGACAAGGCCGGTCTAAGCTTGGGCGGCTGCGCAGCATAGGCGGACAAGGCCGAGCATGGCCGGGCAGGCGGCACGGATGGCGCGGCAGTGGCCTGGCTGGGCCGGGCAGGCGGCACGGCAGATGCTGGTGGCGTACGGTCATGTGGCTCGGGTGTGGCCGGGCTAGGCGCGGCAAGGCTTGATGTCGCACAAGCTTGGGATGCCTTGGCCGGTGTTGGCCGGCCATGTGAGGTCGATGGCCGGGCTGCAGCCGGGCATACTGGCTTGTGTGGCACGGGCTTAACCAGGCTGAGTCCTTGAGCAGCTTCCTTCGATGTATTGGTTATCATCTAGGCAAAATTCTCCAATATCTCGTATATGTCAGCAGTGCTGTGATCGAACAGGGGAATATAGATAAGAGTGTCGACAGACAATCTATCAGAAGCTCTTAATCCTTGGTAGAAGATTTGAACCAATCTTCTTTGATCATAACCATGATGAGGATGAGCAGCACATAGCTTCTTAAACCTTTACCAAAATTGGGGAAAATTCTCCAATTTTCGTTGAAGAACGCTTGCAACTTTAGCTCGATGTTCAAGGTCTATATCTTGCTTCTTAGTTGAATTGCTTGGTTGATCGATCTTTAAGGGCGGTTGAACTTCTTTGTTGTTGACTTCTGGCTCCTTCTTGGCTTCTTTTGCTCGATCTTACTTCTCATGGGAGGTTGATGATTTCGTCCTCCGAGATAATTCTTCAAGGGCATTGAACGCTTTCTCCGGGGTTCTTTCATGCAGTGGTTTAGTACTGAAAGAATCAACAAGAACTCGATCTTTAAGTCCCAATCCTCTATAGAAGAATTGGATTAAAATTCCTTCCTTGAATCAATGATTAGGGCAATCGGCACACAGCTGCTTGAATCTCCTCCAAAATTGGTGGAAAGTCTCGTTGTAGCGTTGTCGAATGTCCATTATCCTTTGTCTTCCTTTGGAAATCCGATCAGGCTTTGTTGATGAAGAATCTTCAATGGCTCCTTTCTTAACAAACTTAGAACTTATAACGTAAACAAAATTGTTAGATTTTAACGGCACTTGAGATGGAATTCTAGGGTGGATGACTTCACCATCAAATTCCATGGTCAATGAACCATTAAATACATCAATCTTGGTATGAGAAGTCTTTAGGAAAGGTCTTCCTAATAAAAGAGGACATTGATCTTTCGAATACTCCATATCCATGATGAATATGTCGATAGGAAAAACCAGATGTTCAACTTTAATTAAGATATTCTCTAAAACACCTTTGGGATAAACCAAAGATCCGTCAGCTAATTGCAGAACAACATCAATATTCTTCAATGGACCAAGATTTAAAGATTTGTAGAAAGAATAAGGCATCACGCTTAAAGAAGCACCAAGATCAAGCATCGCATTCTCTATAATACTTCTTCCAATAGAACAAGTAATAGAAAACGTACCTGGATCTTTGCACTTAGGAGGTAAACTCTTTTGAAGCACAGCAGAGACATTAGCTCCAGCGCTTACTTTACCTTGTAATCTCTTCTTGTTGGTACAAAGTTGCTTGAGGAATTTTGCATAATTCGGTATTTGTTAAATGGCATCAAGAAGTGGGATGTTGACCTCAACTTATCAAAATATCTCCAAAATATCTTGATCATCATCTTCTTTCTTCGATTTCTTCAATCTTGTTTGAAAAGGAATTAGGTTGGAATCGGTTTTAGGCTTATTGGTATCGCACACACCTTTTCCTTTGGGTTGAATTATGACATCATCCTTGTTTGAATCTTCAATCGGTGCAGCTTCTTTGTTGTTGGGTTCATCTTCAATCTTGATTTCGGCATGCACTTATAAATCTTCTTTGGTGTAGTTCGGCTCTCCTTCTTCTTGTTGATGTGCGGCAAGGTTTGGATAAGGGTCTTGCAACTCTTTTCCACTCGTTAGAGAAATTGCACTGACATTCTCTCTAGGAGATACCTTTGGTTGTGATGGAATCCTTTGTTGACTTTTTATCTTGAGATCACTCAAATCACTAGCTAATTGGCTAATTTGTTTTCTCATCATCTCCATAGCTTCCTTGATTTGTTGTAACTCGATGGCTTGTAAAGATTGAAAATTAGGTCTTTGGAAATTCGTCCTTCCTTGAAAATTACCTTGGTTCCCATATTGTTGACTTGGTTGTTCAGGTCTCCAATAAGGTTCAGGCTTCCTTTGATAAGCTCCTTGTAATCCCACGGCATTGACTCCTTGTTTGTTGTCTTCCAAAGTCGCACAAACCCTTGGCACACTTGGAAAATTCGCTTGGAACAAATCAGTGAGCAAAGCGATTTGCTGATTCGTTTCTTGAAGTTGTTGCTCCAATGAGGTGGAATAGGTAGAAACTTCATTGATTCTTTTTATAGGACCTTCTCTTGCGTAGTCTTCTCGAGATCCAAATTGTTGAGTATTTGCAGCCATGTTTTCCACTAAAGACCAAGCTTCGGCAGTAGTTTTGTCGATGAAGGCTCCTTCACTTGCAGAATCGATAGAAGATCTGTCAAACGGTAGTAATCTTTCGTAGAAGTACTGGATCAGCAACTGTTCATTGATTTGGTGATTGGGGCAGCTCGCACAAAGTGTTTTGAAATGTTCCCAATATTCATGCATTGTTTCTCCATGGCGTTGCTTAATTCCACAAATCTCCTTCCTTATACTTGATGCTTTGTGTGCAGGAAAGTACTTTTCCAAGAACAGCTTCTTAAGGCTCGTCCAAGATGTGATTGAACCAGTGGGTAGGAGGTACAACCAATCTTTTGCTCGGTCCATAAGAGTGAACGGAAAAGTTCTTAACATGAATTGATCTTCAGGAATACCTTGAATACTTGTAGATGCGCAGGCAATCTGGAAATCAGTAAGATGTCGGTGAGGATCTTCTCCAGGCAAACCATGAAATTTGGGTAAAATCTGAATAAATCCAGATTTAATCTCAAAGTTTTCAGTTGTATTTGGATATTGAATGGCTAAGCGTTTGGTGTTGACGTTTGGTGCAGCTAACTCTCTTAGAGTTTTGGGTTGTTCTTCGACAGCCATGTCTTCTGACGATGTTGAAACAGCAGATCTAGGAGAACTAGGTTGAGAACTCGAATCGGATGCTTCCTCTTCTTGTAATCGGCGTTGTGTCTTCTTCTTTTTCTGAAATAGTGTTCTTTTAGACTCAGGATTGAATTCTAAACCTTCAGTACTACTACTTCTTGTCGTTGGCATGCAGTTTCCTAGAAAAATCAAACAAAACTAAAAAGAAAAATTAGCAGTAACAGTTCTTAAATAAAAATTAAAAAGTAAAATAAAAATATATTTAAAAAAAAAGGAAAAAAACGAAAAAGAATTTTTTTTTTCAAAAATCGGAAACCCTAAATTAAAAACGGAAAAATAAATTTTTTTTTTTTTTAGAAAAATCGGAAAAACGGGAAAAACTTTTTTTTTTCGACGCAAACACAAATTTTTTTTTATCGACGCAAACTTTTCTTTATATAAAAAAACGGAAAATCAAAAACTAATTCTTGGATCTAATCTCTCTTCACTTTCTCTCAATTCAATTCCCTTTCCTGGCAACGTCGCCAAAATTTTATGACGTATCGTGCAGGGACCGTAAAAATAATCCCCACAATTAACTAAATAACCCCTATTTAATCCTCTTCCTCTTTCCCTCGTTCATGATTTTCTCCAACAGTCTTAATGGCCAACAATCCCACTTTCATGAAATCTACAGCCGGTTTTAATTGCAACCCAATAAGATTTTAATCTTCAAATCCCTTCCCACTACAGAAAAACTACTACTATACTATGGTTTTAAATTGTTCTTCTAATTAATCGTTCTTCTCATCAAATATTTTTCACAATCATCCAAAACGATGGAGAAGGAGAAGATTCAAGATTCAAGTTTTCCAAAATCAAGAGCTATAGCAGATGCAGAGAAGAAGAAAGGTTATACTTGGTTCCTCTAGAATGAACATGAGATGTATAGGAAGAATTCTAACAAGTAAAATTCCTAAGAATTTCACTAATTAGGATCCTCCTTGGCCAATTGAAGTGCTCCACATCATCATATACAGCTGCATAAACCGTCCAAAACCTCCCCATGTGAGTTTAAGCTTTCCTAAATCAAATAGGAACTGATCGTGTCGTCTACGACCATAAAAATAATCCCTACAATTAACTAACTAGAATAGCTAGGGCAAGTAGGGGTCGAATCCCACAGAGAACTTCGACTTGAATTTAGGTGTCATCCTAGAGTAGACTCCAAGTTAGATGAGGACTCTAGAATTTTCTAGAATTTTCTGGAATCTGGCAAGAACTTCGACTTGAATTTAGGGCTTGAAGATGGCAGATCTGGGCTTTGCACTTCAAAAGAAAGTTGTAGATCTCGGAGTTAGGTTTCCAACGGCTACTCATGCGCTTAAAACGGACATCTGAGCAGAATGTTATGGCCTTTCTACGAAGACTGCGCTGAAACCGGGATTATATCGCAAATCTGCGGGATTATTGCGGGATTTGGATATTCTTTTGGATATTAGGCCTATTAATTGGGATTTAAACTCCAATTATAGGTTTATATGGGCTGAGTATATTCCCATATAAATTATCCAAAAATCCTCAACTTCAGGGCTTCTTCTGGACTTGGCTTCAATTCTTTGCAAAGTAAGGTCCAAATCTTCAATTCTTTCTTCTTCAATTAATTCTTCAAATCTTCAAAATATCTTCAATCACGAACTTCGAATCTTCAAATCTTCATTCCAAATGGCTAAATCCATAGTTGAGTAAAAAGTCTCCAAAATAGCTCCAAAAAGTGTGAAAAACAATAAGTTTTCACTTTTCTTGTCTTCAAGACCTAAAAACACAAATACTAGCAAAATAGGGTAAAAACACATATAAAAATAGCAAAAAGTATATAAAAATAGTTATAAAAACATGCATAATTTGAGCTCGATCAAGAACATAGGTCAAATCTGTTAAGAATCATCAGGAGCATTTTCGACCATCTTAACAGCCGAATTGGACTTCAAGGTCAAAAGAAAATTTGTGGAGCTTAAAGTGCTCTTTCCAGCGATGTATAATTTGTATTTTTCCGAGATCCGGATCAAAAGATATGGATTTTATACCGAAACTGCTGATAAGAAGTTCTATGTTGACTAGATCTTGAAATTACTACATCATCAGAATTATTTCCATTAGTGCATCATAATTACTGATTGGACTTGAACTTATTCTTTGGTCATGAAAACATCCCATTGAGCCATAGATCTTCAGATTTGGGCTTCAGGACATCGAATTTAGCTTTTTGGACTTCATGGGCCGAAATGGGCCGAAATCAGTAGTTTCTCTGAATAGCTTCAAAATTGTTCCAAATCTTCATCTTCTTAAACAATAGCTCCAAATGGTCCTGAAAACAAAAGATGAACTATTCTAGGGAAAATAGAAATGATTAGTCACAAAAACAGTGTAAAATAGCATAGAAAATGAGCACTTTATAATGTTTTATCAGAATCGAAGTGTACATCCATGGGAATTTCTGGACAAATTTTAATATTAAAGTCGGTATTAGGGGCTCAAATCTCTTCATAGGAGAGGCTAATTAGTTTGCATATTATCTTAGCAATGAATAGGAAATATATGTATAGGTTTAAAGCAGTTTAATCTATTTTAGCCGTGATACCATAATTTTCATCTGGTGAACTTGCAGCATCGTATCAGCTAAAGACGAAAAATTCAATTGCTAATTGCTTAAGACACAATAATATTTCTCATTTCATTCCTGTTGAAAGTGTAATTCATAGAGGAATCAAATGTCTAAACAAATATCAAACGGTTCTAGCTGCTCCTTTTTGTTGCTATGATTGAATAGCTAAAAAGATTCCATCCCCCCCCCAGTTAATGTCTTTAACATCAACATTCATCTTGGCATTATCTTGCTGGATTTATATTGGTTACCTGGAGCCAGAAAAGAGTAATACCCAACTAAGCCAGTTAATTCACTCCATACGTATGCCATAAACTAGTATCAACCACAGTCCATGTTCACAAATCAAGGAATCATGATAACAATTAACACACAAATATACAAACAAATAAATTTAAGCTATACATCTTGTCATTGCTATGCCATTTTAATTTGATTGCAGGCAGCACTTTTTCAATTAGAAACATCTTTATAACTTCTTTAGTAATAGAAGCTATTGGCTTAGTTTCCAACGTCCCTGCAAGTCTATTCACACTTGATTTTATAGCTGGTTGTTGAGTGACAAGTGTGAAGCATCCTATCATCGAACCTTGCCCGACCTATGGCAACCGAAAACATAACCTTGGGAATGAAATTTGTACTCTTACATGTATGTAACGGGTCCTCCTCATTTGAAAGTAGATAGTAGTTTTGTGATTTTTCTGTTTGGTAGAACTAGACCTACTTAAGGGTCAGGTTACCCGCCCAAACTCGAAGATCCGCTCGGAAAATGAGAGGGTTTTGGCATAAATTTTGGACCCGAAAAACGGGCCTTGGACAAAGAAATAAGGCCCGATTAAAAAATGGGCCGGGCCTTGGTCTTGGTGTTTTAGACCTGGCCCGACCCGTATTTTATATAAATAATATAAATAATTATATTTATACATAATAAAATCGAATAATTTATATGTATATATTAATTAGAACTTGTAAACTTTATTAAAATTTAATTTTTCTATCACAATTTATTTTGATTTAATTTGTTATTAGATTATATATAAATTTTCATGTTTAAATTTTTATTTTTTATTAAAAATTTTAATTATTATTTTATTTTAAAAAAGAAAATATGGGCGGGCTCATGCGAGCCTTGTACATGTGTTTAAAAATATGGGCGGACCTTGTACAAAAATTGAGGTCCGATCTTTGAACCGTGCTGGACTTGGGTAAGCACATATTGTACAATTATTAAGCAAAAGCCCAGCCCGACCCATGAGTATCTCTAGATAGAATCACTTCTCATCAATGTAAACTATGTCGTACATACCATTAAAAGTGGGATCCTCCGGTATACTGACATCTTCCAACATCTTTATGTAGAATAGAAGCCTAGCTATTTTGTTTTCAGGTGTTAGCTTCGGCTTGATGGCATTTGAATAGCAACGGAAAAGCCCTTTCTTATGAAGTCTTTGACAAACATATTTGCTCGTGTTCAATGCAGTGGCCATACATCTAAAAGTGGACCTTTTAGATAAAGGAATACTCTGAAATTGAGCAACATCAATTTGAACTCTTTTACGATCGCAATTCTGTGTCTTTCTATAACGCACATCCCCAACGGACATACATTGCTTCCAAATGTGGTCAATTGTTTTAGTTGAAGTTGAATATGCGAAAACCAACATTTTCTTTACACTTCTTCTCACTTTTCTGTAAACGTAATTCTGCAACAGAATACGGTATATGACTTCGCGTTCTTCATTTTTCAATGTTTTAGGACGCCTTATGCCATCATTGCCTTGCTCTTGAGCCTCATCCATATCAGAATCATTCATGCCATCACTGCCTTGCTCTTGAGGTTGATCCATATTAGAATCAATTATGTCATCACTGCCTTGCTTTTCAACCTCATCCATATCAGAACCATCTATGTTATCACTGCACCTTGCTCTTGAGCTTCATCCATATCACCATTTATACCATCATTGCCATGTTCTTGAGTCTCTTCCACGGGAGAACCATTTATGTTATCATTGCCTTCTTCATTAGCCTCTTCCATTGTAGAACCATCACCAAATGGATAAACTGCAAGAAATTTGCCAGTTTCTATTCAATTTCATGCTTTCATTATAATTATAAAATGTCTCCATATAACCTCATAAGATCATATAAAGCAAACTGACATATTTAAGAATGCAACAAAATTATTAACAGGAACACAAAAATTTTTGCCAAGATGAAAGAGTTCTTGCCTAAGATTTATAAATGATAAAAGGTAATTATTCGATACACCGGCGATATAAATTTTGGACTTTACAAGCGGGTTGTGGAGTTGACATATGTCCATTTTCTGAATTAATTAAATTTTAAATATTTTAATCTAGTCTCTAGGGGACACATGTCACCCTTCAAGAGTCCCTTGTACAATCTGCTAAACTCCACTGATGGTGTATAATATATAAACCCAATGATTAATTTACTTTATCTTTTGGACATATATATCAGAAGAAAAACAAGCTGGTAACATAAAAACAAAAGAGTATAAATATTGGAACTTGATGTGAAAACGAAGTCTCAAAAACACTTACACCCCCACTAAAGGATTTCTCTTTCAGAAGTTTTTGTTTTAAATAACTGTTTTTAATTCCGTTGAATCAAAAATCTGAACAAGGACCATGTGGTAACTTAGGAAGTTAGGATTATTCAATCCTAGACAAGCCCACAAGAATGTCATATCTTAGAAAGTCAATATGTTTCAAGTATTAATATAAGTTAATTGAACAACAATCTTATCCAAGATGACCAGATTTCGTTCCTTATACAAAAATTAACAGATCCACTTCACTAATAATTATTCCATAGAGGGCACTTTAATCATAACTATTAACTGGAACCTACATTTCTTTTCCTATCTGATTCTTTGGAATAATTCTTGTATATTAGTTGAAACTTCAAGAGGATCTCTTGAGTCTGCTTCCCAAATCCCAAACTTCAAATATAACTAAAAGGCACAAGGCAACAAACCCCAAAACACCATAAAGAACACATGTAAGATAGGCCAGGCTTCTGGAGTTTCATTTAACAAGCCGACAACACCAAAGTCTATTAAGTCACACTAACATTACTCATGTTAATTCAAATTCTAAGAGACTTACACCTTAGCTTGGAGTTGTAAAGCAATGATCAAAGCCAGAACACAAAGCCCAACTATGATCAATTTTCTTTTCATTGGTTTGTATATCTAATTAGTGACATTCTAATACTTAGTTATCAAAAACTCCTAACAATGATTGTGACACAAAAGCCATATGATCAATTTTTTTAGCATCAGCACAGACATAGTTCTTTACATATCCATATCTGGGTATGGGCATCAAATTTCCACTTGTAGCTTTAAACTTGAATAATGATTTAACATTTTTTCATTTCCCAAAATATTCTTTACAATTATATGGATTATGCCTGAACTTCATACATAAATAGGCAGATAGATATTGACTTAGTATACATAGACACTAGTGATCAAATTTCATTTCAAAGACTAAGAAAAAAGCACTAAAACACAGAAGAATCAAGTCAACCTTTATCAATGTGTTGAACAACACCACCCCTAACAAACCCCGGTTTATCAACAAAAAACAGACAGCCATAACCATTTACTTAGAGAAATATATCATCCAAGAGCCATATTCAACAGAATTAAAGCCCATTTATTAAGTAGACAAAGAAACTATATTTACAGAACAATCAAGTCAACACCAACCATTCCAAGACCAAACGGCAAAAAAAAATAATAATAATAAATGTTATAAAAATATAAAGTTAATGATATACTAAACTTTTAAGTCAAGTTTAGGGAGAACTCACTCGTTAGTTTGAGTGAAATCTCCATTAGAACTTGCGGCAAAGAATGATGAAAACCTTGTTGTCCACAAGCTTTAATGGGCGGTTACAAGCTAGAATCACACAAGCAATATGATTGTCTATTATGAGGTGTGGCTATGGTTTGTTAATTTTATCCGCATTTAACATTAGAAAATATCTTCTTATATGTTAATAAGATATAATTAAATAAATCTCCTATTTATTTATTGAGATTTGTTAAGTTAACAAATTCAATTGAATTAGGAGTTTAACTCCCATCAGAAGTAATAAGTGACTTCATCTAATAGTTCTATATAAGAAGAACTATTTGGAGAAAAATAACGCTTCTTTTTCCTTAAAAAAACATTCACCAGAGAGTTAGTTCAATATTGGAGATCCATCAGTACTCCTAGGATTTAGAGTGTGGAAATTTGAGAAGACACTAGTTGCCTTCTGATACGAATCTAGTTGTATTAGATTCAAAATCCCCTTTGAATATCCACCAAAGTCGACTTGAACTTCTTCAACTCCTAGACTTGTATGTCGATGATCTTCACAAAGCTATCCCTCCTCTTTCGTCGGCCTTAAGCACTCAATTATACCTGCAATTGAATTCTCAAGATCACAAGATTCACAAACAACTAAGTTATCTCAACCTAATTGCTTGCTAGGACTCTACAAGATTGAAGAATCCTAAGTTTGCTCAAACTAGAACAATGAAGCTAAGATAATCAATTTGGGAAAATAATCCTTAACTTTATTAATTAACTCAACTTCTCAAGAGGGGGATGGTCCCTTTATATAGTAGTAGGGGACGCATAACCCTTCTCCTAAATCTAAAAGGAAAACATTACATAAAGGAAGGAACAAGGAAATAGCCTACTCCTTGTCCTACTAGGAAAAGTAAATACATAACTTAATTAAGCAAGGATTGGACTTAGTCAAACAAGGCCCAACCCAATGTCTTCTAAACTAAATAAATAACTAATCTAAGATAGAATAAAAGGCCCAATGACCGAATTACACAATATTAAGCCTAATGCTCATCGATGGATAACATGGTGCACAACATGGAATCGTTTGGAATATTCCTTGTTGTGTGATCTTCAAATCGGCTCAATGAGTCTTCAATGGTCTTCAATTCTTCAAGATGAGATCTTATAAAGCCCACCAAAGCTTCCTTAAACCTTTTAGCCCGAGCCCTTGTGATTGGACCCAACGACATAGACAAAGGGTCGCGTGGCCGGTTGTGGCCGGGCATGGCCGAGTCGTTTGGCCGGTTGTAGCCGGACATCTCCATGTCGCGTGGCCGGTGATGGTCGGACATGTCCATGTCGCATGGCCGGTCTTGTGGCCGGTGTTGCGCGGCTTCTCCAAGCAATGGCCGGTCATCACTTGTGCCTCCATCTCCATGCTCCTCCAAGCTAGTATCGATGACATCTACATGATCTTCATTGGCTCCAATGTGTTCTTCTAAGCCATGATAAGCCCTTGGCGCATCACCTTCTCTTGATGGACCAAGAAAGCCAAGGAAACTCTGTTCGTAAAACAAGAAGAGGGTCTTTGAAGACACGCAATTATCTTTGTAAGTCTGCTGCGTATTTTATTTATTCATGTCTAACATTGGTATCCGAGCTAGATAACTTGTTTTCACGGATGTGTTCCTTGTTCTTTCTTTTTGGAAATTGTCTGTCTTGGATTTTTGGGCTATTTTAATTATAGGTTCGTTCTATTTGGCTGTTAAATTTTTTTTTTTAGAATTGTTCTACATATACATAGATTTGTTTCTATGTGGCTGTTTTAATTTATTTTTAATAATAAATTAATAGACTTTGTAGATTTGTTTTACATATAAGAAAAAATGTAAATTTGTTCTACGTTAATAAATAGCCTTGTAGATTAATGTGGATTAGTTCTACATTAATACATATTTTTTATGCGGATTGGTTCTATATAATATAAATTTGTTCCACATTAAAATCCATCCAAATTTTTCTAAAGATTTGTTTGCGGATTAGTTCTATATTGATATAGATTTGTTCTGCAAATTATACCACATCCAATTTTGCAGATTTGTTTTCCATGTTGTTTTGTTTCTGAAACGTGATAAACTGAATTGTTTGCAGATTCGTTTTGCAGTATTATTTATTATTTTGTAATCAAATCGTGATTTGCAATTAGATTCACAATTTTTCTGCATAGACGTTGTCGTAACGTCCGGGTCCGGGGGGTCCGAACCCTACCGTCGAACGACTTAAAAAGGGAATCTTATCCCTACTGAGTTATAGGAGTCGCCCCTAATTTTTTTAACCTAGGTGTGATTAGCCACCTATCAGATTATTAAGTCTAATGTCAACCTAAGCTTGGCGAAGGTAACACTAAACCTAATAAACGGTCTTCTAACCAGAGTCCAAAGGGTTCGGAGTCCGGTACGCGTAGGGAAGGATTAGCACCCCCACAACGCCCGTTAAAAAGACGACACTGACTAGTCTAGAATTAACTGTGGGTTTCTATTATTGGTTGTCTCTATTCTTAAGTATTTCCAAGCCATTAAACCCTTTTGTTAATCTTTGAAAGAAAATAAACAATCAAAAATGGATTTTGAATCTTGAAATATAGGAATGTTGGGAACTTTCCCGTTTACTATTTGTTCTCTTTTTGGGCTCCTCAGGAGAGGATTTTCTTTAAAACTTACCATTAAAACGACTCTATTGAAAAGTGTTATTTGAATGTTTTGAAAAAACCTAAATTGAGCACTCTGAAAACTTGATGGGAACTTTCCCACTTTGAAAAGGCCTAAATTGAATGCTTTGAAAACTTTGAATGAAATTCTTTTTTTATTTTTGAATTTTGATTTTTTTTGGATTTTTTGAAAACTTTTTATTTAATTTTGAAAGACTCAAATGTCCTTTTTTGATTTTTTTTATCTTGGAAAACTAAAAGAGAACAATCATCAAGCACAAACTCTTTTTAATTTTGAAAAAATGGTTTTCTTCTATTTTCATTTTCAATCCCCCCCCTTTTTTTGGATTTTCTTTAACTATTAACTGAAAATTACTAAGTCTAACCCCAGATTCATGAATGCAGATGATGCATGAAATTCCAATTTGATTTTAATTTACCCATCAGTTATACAAGGAACACCTTTGGCCGCCTCCCAATAAATGGTAAACGACCTTCGGAAATTTCCAAACCTCCGGGAGAAGGCGAGCAAACTTAGACACGCATGAATGAGTCGCCCTCCTTTCCCATCACGGGATCAGTTTGATTTAAAGCCTCGTGACAATTTATATTTTTGCATCAATTAATGAAAATTTAAATGTGAATGCAGATGATATAAATTTACTTATTCCAATTTTATTGAAACTAAGAACTTAATCATTACAAAATTAAATATGAAAATAAATTTTGAGTTAACTTAAATCTAAAGATGTAGGGGACTCGATTGCACAGAAAGCTAACTAAAAGGATTCACTTACACTAGATAAGGCACTTAAATGAACACTCTGACAACGTATTGGACTCAATTGAGTTAAATGACCACACAAAGGACCTAAGTGCACAAAATAGGGACTAAATCGAAATAAAGTTTAGAATTTTACCTGAGGCGGGTCGGCCCGCAGGTCTATGGTTGAATCGGGTCTTGGCTATGGGTTCTAGGGTTTAGTATAAATACTAAACTTTTCCTTTTCTTTTTGAACTTCTTCTTCATCCTTTAAAGCCTCAGCCACCGCCACCGCCTGAGACGCCTCGCTTCACCATGTCGGAGCTTCGCCGGAGCACGGTCAGGGCTCAAAATCTCCAAGTTTCCTCTTCCCTTTGCTCCGATGCCGAATCTGAGCTCAGATTCCTCAAAATCTAGCCGGAAGTAGCCGAATCAAAGCTTGGCAGCTCTTATTCTATCACCGCCGATCTCCCTATCTAATCGTCGGACTGACCTCAAAGTCAGGTATGTGCTTCCTCTCTCCCTTTTCTCTCTTTTTACCGAAACATTTGCCTAAATAAACTATTAAACCTAGACCCGAAACCCACCCCTTTTATTTGTTGTTCGTTTTTTTGATAAAACTAAAAGAAACTGTCGGGTTTTTGACTTCGATGAACTACCTAAAAAGGATCTTTTTGGGATTTTTGTTGTTGGTTATGTGCAAGAAAAATGAAGAAAGAAAAAAAATGGAGTCTTCGATCTTTTTGAATGATGTTGTTACTGGTTTCAATTGACAGGAGCTTTAAACTGGGTTTTTGTGTTTTGTGTTTTTTCAAAGAGTAAAAGATGAACTTGACAAAAAACTCTCTGCTAGGGTTTTTTTTTCTTTCTTCCTTATTGGAAAACTGTCCTCCATCTTACTGCCTCCCTTCGATTTTATCCTCTCTCCCAAAAAGAAAAAAAGAGGAAGCTTCCTCCTTCCTTCTTTTTGGTTTCCACTTCTAACCTTTTTTGTTGTTTTCTATAGGTGAGGATTTGTTGTTGCACGTGAATAGAGCTGGTGATGAAGTTTCCTGTTTTTTGTCTGTTTATGGATCAATTTCACCACTTCCTTCTCACGTGCCCCTTGCTGAGCTGGCCGAATGGAAACATAGGCTTGAAGCTTGGCACCAATACTGTTTTGACAGCCATCGAGGTAGAATTCTAATTTCCCTGATATTGAGTTAGACTGAGATGGTGCTTCTCTTCTTTTTGATTGCTGCAATATCCTATTAGGCCTAGAGTTTCCTTGTTGCATTTCCCTGAATAATGGACATTGTGGAACTCAACACTTGATGAGCAATAATGCTTATGCTCTGTTTTTTTTTTCTTTTAGATTTTGATGAATGAAAATGCAGTGAGATGCCTATATGGTTTGGGCGTGCGAAATGCAATGAGATCATGCCTGTAATTTAACTCAAAATGTAACTACACTACTGAATTGAATGGAAACACTACAAAAAAACGCTAAGATAGGGGCGTTTATTTAGCGGCGTCTAATCAAACGCCGCTATTTTATTTACTAAAATTGAAGATAGCGGCGTCTGAGGTCCAAAACGCTGCTAAATGGAGGCGTCTGAACCTCAAGACGCCGCCATCTTTAATTTTCTCAGAGGAAGGCAAATTGGGTAAAAAAGAAGGCTAAAAGATAGCGGCGTCTGAACCACAAAACGCCGCGATCTTTAATTTTTCTCCGAGGAAGGCAAATTGAGTAAAAATGAAGGCTAAAAGATAGTGGCGTCTTGACCCCAGACGCCGCTAAATGGAGGCGTCTTAATCTCAAGACGTAGCCATCTTTAATTTTTCTCTGGGAAGACAAATTGGATAAAAATTGAAGCCTCAGACGCCGCTAAATGAAGGCGTCTAAAGTTAAAGACGCCGCCATTTGTATATTTTTATATATATATATTTTTATGTAATACAAATATTTATTATATATAACGGCATTTATTTATGAAATGTCACAATTTTGTGGCGTTTAGCACCTTAAACGCCGCTATTTATAATCTACGGTGGGAACGGCAAAAATTCAAAGTAATATTTTCCCCCTAATAAACGATTATTTTGGCGGAAAATATATTTAGGGGCGTTTGTATATACTTAAACGCCGTGGTCTGCAAATTAGAAAAATAAAACGTTGCCGTTTTGGTATTATAAGCCAAGACCCAACATAAAATTTGTTAACTCTTTCTTTCCTCATTCGAAATGAGTCTAAAATTTTCCAAAGTCTTCTAAAGTTTATAGCTCTCTTTCCCCTTTATTCTTTCCTTGCAATTTCGATCGAAATTAGTCTGAGTTTCGATCGAAATTGATGTTCTTGACACAATTTTGTTTTCCTCTTCTCGTAATCGCACCATTTCTCCAAAAATAGACCCTGGGTTCAACCCTTTTTTTATTCGAAAAATCTCATTCTCAAACCCTAATATTCTCAAACCCCATCCTCTTCGATTTGGATTTTGGTCTTGGCAGCGTCACACCCCATCCTCTTCGATATGGAAGGCTCAATGAGTAGGTGCGTGCGTAGCATCTCACTCGCTTTCTTCATCGCTCGGGTGTTCTTCCTAGATACGGGTTGCTGGTGCTCGAGTCAGTCCAGATCTAGTCTCTTGATCCGATTTCAAAATTCCGATTCATCAGAGGTTGCTTGGGTTCTCGCGAGCAGATTCAGAGCTTCTGGGTTGGGTTAGTCCAACTGAAAGACGGCTGTTGCAGGAGTCCAAGCTGACCCCAAATGCTATTGTGGCTAAAGATGGTTCCGGGCAATTTTTGACGATAAACAACGCCGTTAAATTGATTGGGAAGAAGAACCAAACGAGGTTTGTGATTTATGTGAAGGAAGGCACGTATGTTGAGAATGTGATCGGTATTTCGATGCCGGATTCGATGTCGATACGCTTGACTTGGAAGTACTTAACGGTAAATACTTAAATTCTTTTTCTTAAGAAAAATTTTCACTATATTTGATAATTGGGTCCTGATTTTTCTCTTCTTGGGATTTTTACCCTATAGGTCCTGCATTGTTGGTAGATGTTCCAAGGGATAAAAATATAGACGGTTCGTATTCTTGGCCTTTTTGTTTTCATAATTTTCTTGGGTTTTTACATGTTTTTTTTTTCAAGTTTATACTCATAGTTATGTCTATTTTGAAAATTTATAGCTGAGGTTATGGAGTCCTTGAAAATACCCAAGCGATTTCGTAGAGTTCTTTTTAGGACATTAAATATTGACAGGTAATCTACCATAATAGTCCATGGAATATGTTAAGCAGCTTTTATAGTTCAAATAATGCAAAATCTTAGCTTGAATTTGTCAATTTTCAGGCGGCTAATGTTTAAGAAAGAATTTGATACAAGCTATGTGGGATTCATGAAGGATGGGGCAGAATGGTTGGTTAAAAACACTGATTCAAACTTGTTGGTAAGATGTTACCCTCAGAAAATCTAAAAAAGTTATGAATAAGATTATGAGTTGAATTTTTCCTGTTTTTGTTAACAGAGCATTTCTACGTAGTAGTTTTGCTGACATGTCTGTCTCCGTAGGACTTGATTACTTATCTGCTGCTGCCTTTGATGATTTAATTCCATCTCATCTTGTTTTCCTAGAAGGCGGGTAAGAAAAGTATCATCTAATGTGTTAATTATCTTCTGTGTTTGACAATTGTTCTCCATTAGAACACAAGCTCTTCTTTGTCTTGTATGAGCTGTTCATAACTTAATATCGTTGTGTACATTCTTTTGTGTGTGTTTACACTACTTGATTCTATAATGTCTTCTAGGCCACATCCACTTTCTTGGCTTATAATTAATTAAAATTGATTCATTATGATCAGCAGTTGGGCACCAATTTCAGATATTCAAAATTAGAAGAAAGTAGCCTTAAGAGAACTTTGATTGTACTCATTATTAAACTTAGTTAAATAGTATCTCATAGTTCTCTATATAGTATTGTGAAAGTAGTGTGTTAACTGTCTGTTCCTCCTTAATCCTTGGTTTGACTTTTTTTTTCCTTATTGAGGACTCACTCAACCATACTTATTCTTGGATGAACCAAGTATTCTGGACATTGTTAGGCATATATACTCATTAAATTGCTACCCTTAATTCTAATTGTTCATGTTGTAGTTGGGTTGGTGGTATTGTTAGTTGTCACTCTACCACTTTGATATCAATAATCAATAAAAAGTAGTAAAGTTTTCTATGAACTTCACCACATTAAAATTATTAATATTTGAGAGTAAAATTATTAATATTTGAGAGTAAGCAAACTTAATTACCTATCATTTATCCAACACTGCAATCTTAATTCTTTTATAATATTTGACAGCGGTTTCCTCAAGTTCCAATGCCAATTTTCTTCTTCTTTTCTCTTTATTGTCATCTATATTTGTTTTTTCTTTTGCTCTGTATGTTCACTTTATTTTTTTATATGATTATATCTTTCACTTCTTCTCTAGATCTTGATTGTGTAGAGTATGGGAAACGTGATCTCTGAGAACATGGTTTCACCCCTTGCTGCTAGTGGAGCTGAATTTGGAAGCTTTGAAAGTGAGGCTGTCAAGAATGCCAATGGTGTTGGCAAATTCAAAGGTATAGTTGAGTGCTTTGTAACGCCATGTTGATTTTTAATTCTCTTTTAGGTAATAACAATCTTTGTAGTTCACTTCTGAAAATACATCTTGATTACTCGCCAATATGTTAGTAATGAGCAATAGCAACTAGTGCTTCTAGAATATACCAGTGAAACAAAATATGCCTTTAAAAAACTGCACCTATCTTCTTATCAAAGATGTATGGTTCTGAGAATAGTTTCAAATTTTGTACCTTAATGATTTCAGGTCCAGGTAGATACTAAAAGTTCGGCAGATAATGCTCCAGCTTGCCAGGTACCTAATTAAGTGCTATTTACTTTCTTGATTGTGGGGAAATCTGCTAGTACTCTAATATAGAATCACCAACATTGAAAACTCCATCTGTTGAATATATATGGTTTTGTCAAGAAATTGGTTTTTGTTCAAAAGTTGAACTGGAGTTGTTCTGCCATGCTACATACACACCAGAGGAAATAGGTTCTCTTTCTCGTCTAGGGACATTGGATCTTCACTCAAACAAGGTAGCTATTTCAATCTCGTTTCTTTTAATGTAAATTTGACAAATCTAATGTGATATAGGTGGCATACCATTATTTTATTATAGAATTATTTCACCTTATTCTTTATGTGCCTTTTTGTTTATTATAGAAAACCAGTATACTAAGTTTAAAGGGGAGAATTTCTTTTGGACATTGGATCTCCTTTTGGCATCCTCTGTTCTGTACACTTCTTTAACAGGTAATGCTTCTTCCCTATATAATTATCTTTAGATTTTCAATAAGCCTTTCAATATTGCTCCTTAAACTTGGTAAAATTCTTTAGCTTTTAATTTGGTCAGTACTCCGAAGTCGTTGGGGCAGTAACCGATGTCCCCTAACTCTCAAATTAGTATTCTGCCTAAAAACAAACAAAAGATGAGAATTTTGTTATAATAAAATTATTTGAAATGCTCAATGCACTAAGTTAAATTGTACAGGTAAGTGGTAGCCATTTAAATTATTATATTATAATTCTGATATTGACAAGTAATTTTTTCTAACAGCTTCTTTATGATACATGTCTCTGTGACTGGCTTTTATTTTACTATATGAGCCAGCTATTGAATAAAGGTCCAAGGCATTCTTAATATGTTTATATGTGTTGCTGGCAAAGCTTACATATTATAACTTTGAATTACTTGTATGTAGTAATAATTAACAATGTATTTACTTTGCAGTGTTAAAGCAACAATTGAGAGCTACCAAAAGACTGCTTCAAATACTTCTAATACTGGCTCAGTTGATGAAGCTAATGCTTTGAAGCAACTCCTTTTCATGAAGCAAGTTATATCTCAATTTGATAGGAAAGAAGACTGGAAGTTTCATCCAAGTTTAAATTCTTTTTGATCTTTTTTAGTCATAATTGAATGGATCATACAATGGATCATACAATTGTTAGGTGGATGTGAAATACTATTAAAGTAATAAATTAAATTTTTTTATATTATATCTATGAGCAGATAATTTTTTTTTAAAGAATTATTTTGAAATAGCGGCGTTTGTATGCTGAAACGCCACTATATTTTAAAAAAATCCTTAAATATAGCGGCGTCTAGACGCCGCTATTTATAATTTAAAAAAAAAAATTTATATGAGGGGCTAAAGTGTGTGACGGCGTCTAAACGCCTCTATATGGCGGCGTTTAGACGCCGTTATAGAGATAGCGGTGTTTAAAACTAAGACGCCGCAAAATAACGGCACCTCTGGCAGCGCCTTATCAGACGCCGCTATTTAGAATAGCAATGTCGCTATATGTAAAAAAGAACGCCGCTATTTTACTGTTTTTCTGTAGTGAAAATGATGCAATGATGAGTTGATTTGAATGTCTTTGTATGCTGGGATCTTGTAAAATGTCATGATCTTACACTAAAATGAATTGATGTAATGTTATGAACAAAAATGCATGCTTGTATCTATGCCTATGATGCTACTTAAACCTTGTATGCTGAGTGATATGATGCCAATGTTTTGATTGAAAATGCAATATGACTTATCCTCTAAAATTCTAACTGCGATGATGAAATGAAAATCCAAAGATGATATGTGCTGACTTAGACTGAATAAGTGTGGCTTACGTGATCATGTAAATGATGGAAAAAAATGCAATGGACCTGTGCCTTTGTCTTAATGTAAAAATGTATGCTGGGATTTGATAATTTTGCGTTGCTACACTTGCTTGATTCCGTCCATTTCTAAAGTTCAGTTTGCTGCAATCATTTGAAAGAAATGTTTCTTGATTTATCTGCATTTTGGCCTCTTATGCTTGATGAATTGTTGGCTGTCTTGATGTGTTGCTTTGCTTTGCGTGGGCTCTTGGTTGCAATGTATTTGAGTACTATTGTCCTGCAGCCTTGCTTGTTGTTTCTTGCCTTCAAGAGTGACTTGAGTGCATGAAATCCTTGCTATCATTGTGTTTTAAATGAGAAGTTTGATCCATTGCTAACTGCCTTTTGCTTTGTCTGTAGACGTCAACTAATGTGGCTACTCCATTGCGTTTGTCAAAGCTTAATCAAGGAACAAAGAAAGAAAGTGGTGCTCTAGGGAAGGAATTATTATTATTTTTGTAATTTTTAATTTTTGATTTTTTTTCTTTGATTTTTTTTCTTTGTATTTCTATAAAGGGAAATGTAGATGACTGTTTTTTTTGTATTTTGTATTTTTTGCAAAATGTAAACTTAGCAAACAAATTTAAAAGGAAATGCAAGAATGGAAACAGAAACTCTTTCCTTTTTTCTTTCTTCTTTTTCTTTTTTCCTTTTTTCCTTTTTGTAATATTTGGTAATTAGAAATGCCTCCTTATTTTTCTTTATCCGTTAAAGCTTGAATGCAATCTAATAAAAGCTAAGTGCTAAATATCAAAATAAGTCATAATGTTCTACCAAAATGCTAAGATGCAAAAATGAATGACCTAAATGAATGATTGATTTTAAGTGCAGAAATTGAAGTGAATAACAAAATTTAAAAGGATATATAACCAAAAATGGGTGTCTACAGAAGTGTTTAACATGCAAATTTTGTTTTGCATGTTAAAGTAAATCCAACTTTTCCTGCAGATTGGTTTTATGCAAATTTGTTTTGCTATTTTAATTTGCATTTATTCCTGATTTGTTTTTGACTAAATTTCTTTAGATTTGTTTTGTATGCAAATTTGTTTTTGCAATTATTTTATTTTTCCATAATACTAATTGCATATTGGTTTTGAAATCCCTTTTTCAATTGAAACGTGATTCTGACATATATTATATTATTATATATATAATATGTTTTTATTTAAACATATCAGTTTTGTATTCTGTTGCAATTGATATATTTCTGGTCTTTTGCATTTCTTTTATTTGCATGTATATATACGTTATTATCTCTTGTTCAATTTGGTTGATTTTTTTTGTATATTTATTTGAATAATATTGGATATGTTCTATTTTTTTTTGTGAGAATTTGTTTCTTCCAAAAATTCTAGAAAATTTGTTTTTTCTTAGAAAAGATTTTTTTTTTTGAAAGAAAAGTGGTTGTAGATTTCATTAATCTGGTAATGCAGTACATTCTTGTTGAAGTGCAACTACAACTAATTCTGGAATTTCCTCAATCTAAACACAATCTTCTGGTAATGAGGAACCAAGACTTGCCATAGCATGTGCAGTTACATTACCCTCTCGACACACATAAGAAAAAAGACAAGAATCGAAACAAGAACTAAATGATTTGAGCTCTGCAATGTAAGGCCCGATTGGTGAAAGGTCTGTGATTGAAGCCTGTGCTTTGCGGATCACTACTAGAGCATCTCCTTCCAATACAAGTCTGCGGAAACCCATATCCCGAGCCCAGGTTATGGCTTTAATTGCAGCTAAGATTTCGGCAGTAAAGGAGTCAGCTATCTGCTGCGATGGACTAGCTATTGCACCCAAGACATTCCCCTCGTTATCTCTCGCAACTACTCCAAAGCTCCCTACATGCAGTGACCTTTGAAACGATCCATCAAAATTTACTTTGATGGCATTCCCTGGTGGAGCTGTCCAAGAAGTCTTGCGGGTACCATTTGGAGATGTAGCAGCCACAAACCTACAACGTTGAAATTCCAACAAATAGTCTCTCACAAACTCGACTGTGCACTGTGGATCCCTGCGAGTCTGTTCATGAAGCTCGGTCGGTCATACCATGCTGCCCATGCCAAAGCAAGAGCAATATCACTCCAATTCAAAGCACCAAAAAACCGATCTTCCACTTGTAATCCAGCCGACATGATCTCCCTATCATACTTCTCCTTAGCAATATCCCATATGGCTTTTGCAACCTCGCACTCTTTAACAGCATGCAAGCTCGTTTCAATCTCTGTCTTACATCGGAAACAAATAGGATCCACATCCATCCCTCGATGATTGAGATTGCTTGTCACCGGTAGAGCCTCATGAAAAAGCCGCCAGCTAAAAACTTTGATTTTTGGTGGAACATTGGCTTGCCAAATCTGCCGCAAATCAAGCTTCGCTGCTTCCAATTCTTCCGACTCCTGCAATTCATTGTCCTCTCTCAAATTACAAAGCACACGATAGCCACTACAAACAGAGTAAAAACCTTTATTATCGTAGTGCCAAACCAACTGATCGAGCCAAAAACAACCCTATTTTTATGGCTATTTGATTATGTTTTTGGATCTATTCATGCTCTAATTTGCCTTATTTTGGTGATATTTGTGTTTTTAGTCTTTATGAGATGAGAAATTGGAAATTGTTAATTTTCACTACTTTTGGAGCTATTTTGATGACTTTTTACACAGATATTAGCAAAATAATTTTGAGTATAGATTTGGAGATGCGAAGTTCGTGTTTTGAAGATTTCTTGAAGATAATTTGAAGATTTGAAGATCATTGAAGAATTATTTCAAGGAGCAAGAATTGAAGATTGGAGCTTATTTGCAAAGGATTGAAGCCAAGCCCAGAAGAAGCCCGGAACTTAAGGATTTTTGGATAATTTATATGGGATTATATTCAGTCCATATAAGTCCATAATTGGAATTAAAATCCCAATTTATAGGCTTAATATCCAAGGGAATATCCAAATCCTGTAATTTCCCGTACCTAGTCCTTTTTGGAGTAAGAAATGGCGCAGTCTCGGTAGAAAGGCCATAACTTTCTGCTCAGATGTCCGTTTTAAGCCCATGAGTACTCGTTCGAAAGCTAACTCCAAGATCTACAACTTCCCTTTGAAGTCCAAAGCCCAATTCTGCTGTTTTCAAGCCCGAATCTCAAGTCGAAGTTTCTGCAGAAATTCAGAAAATTCCAGAATCCTATTTTGACTTGGATTCTACTCTAGGATGACATCTAATCCAACTTGGAGTCTAAGTCAGCCCTAAACCGCCCTAGCTATGTTCATCCATTATAAATAGCCACCTTAGACCTAGATTTTGTATGTAATTTTTATTCTCATAAGATATATTGTTTAGTTGAAGATTTGGAGGAGAAAAACCTAGGAGCCGCCGCCCCCTTCTCTTCCTCATCCATAGATAAGTTGTCTTCTTCTTATTTGAGGATGCTCACTCAATTTATGAGTGAGTAATCCTTTTCTTTTCTCCAATGTAGAATTTAATTGATCTCTTGACTATTATCATGGTGAGATTTTGTGCTTATATATGAGAATTGTTTTGGGTATTTCTTAGATCTCTGTTTTAATCCTATGTTGCTTGTTTTGATGGGTTGGAGTCGACACTGCCTTGATAAAAGCTAGATTAGATCTAGAATTAGAACCTCAGATTTAATCATATGTAGCAATTGGCTGAGAGTTAGACCTCCTTCCAAGAGAGATAAGTATCAATGACCGAGAAATTGCTTGTTGTGCTTGTTTATAAATTACTTGTACTTATTGCTTTCTTCCTAGACAATCCTTAAGCCCTAGAACGGTAATTGATTGTTGAAAGAGTAAAAGGGGTAGATTAAGCCCTAGAACGGTAAATTTATCTAATTGAGGTAATTTAAGATTTAAATCACCAAGCTATCCAAGGTTTTCATAATTTTAGATATCAATGATCCATGTTATTTATGTCAAGAGGGAGATTAATTCTATGTTGGAAGGTTTTCTTTAATTGTTTTTCTCAATTTATTCTCTGCTTTTTAATTAATTGCTTTCTTTAATTTTCTTGATTGCTTTCTTAGTTAATTATGTAGTTTGTTAGATTTAATTTAAAACTCTTTTCCAAAATTCTCTCTATTTTATTTTGTTTTAAGAAAATGAATAATAACCAATTTCTCTGTGGGTTCGACCCCTACTTGCCCTAGCTATTCTTAGTTAGTAATTAATGGGATATTTATTTTATGGTCATTGACGACACGACCATAATTTTGGCGCCGTTGCCCGGGAGATTGTGTTTCAATTTCTTTTTCTTTTTCTTTTCTATTAGATTTGCACCTGATCATCTTTGTTTTGCAGAAAAGATCCAATGGCGCAACCACAAACGTTACGTGAGCTGAATTTCAACAGTGAGATGCCGCCACTTTGCATTGATTATCGTACTTTGGATATGACTTGCAAATTGCTGTGAGCAGTAATCCATAAGATGCCTACTTTCCAAGGAGAATTTCATGAGAACCCTCATGAACATCTAAATAACTTCTTTATCAACTGTGCTGCCATCACCGGGATGCCTCAAGAGGAAGCAAGACTTCGAATTTTTCCTTTGACATTAGAAGGAAAAGCGAGAAACTGGTTCATAAGTCTGCCATCAAAATCCATAAATTCTTGGAAGAAAATGGAGGCAGTATTTTTGAGCAAGTTTTTCCCTGAAGCAAAGCATGCAGATGTCAAAAAGAAAATCAGTTCTTGTCAACAACAACGTGGCGAGAAGTGGCATCAATATTGGGAAAGATACAACGAGATCTGTGCAAGCTGCCCTTACCACAACCTGAGTGAAGCACTTTTGATCCAAAATTTCTATGATGGATTACTCTATGACGATCGAATGTATATTGATTCTGCGAGTGGAGGAAGCTTTACACTCAAAACACCGTAGGAAGCAAGGAAACTGCTCAACACCATGACAGAAAACATCCATCAATTCAGTACAACAAATTCATCAGCAAAGGAGTCTGAACCATAATTTCTTCAAGGGATCAATGATCGTTTTGATAAAGTCAATTCGACCATTACTTCCTTGACCAATTTAGTTCAACAACTAGTTTTGAATCAAGTAGAGAAACAACACCAAAACCATCGAACACACTTGTATTCAAATCTAGGTTGCACTAACCTGATGTGTCTGATGAACCAATGCAACGAGATGAGGAGACCACAACAAAGAACAACTTACCTGCTGCACCACTAAAAGCTGATCAAATTCAATCAGAAGACGAATGGATGGAGGAGATGCGAGCTAAGTATGATCCACTACCATTCTCTCAAAGGTTTGCACAACAACTTAATTCACTCCGGAAACTAGAGGTAAACATTCCAATAGTAAATGAGATGGTCAAAGTACCAAGGTATGCTTCTTTTCTCAAAGAATTATGCGTCAATAAAAGAAAGCATGCTGAAAAATATGCTTTTATGAATGAGAACATATCTGCTGCATACCAAAGAAAATTGCGACATAAATGCTATGACTTAGGATCTTTTTCAATTCCATGCAATATAGGATAGAATAAGGTGGACAATGCCATGTGTGAATATGGAACTTTAATTAATATCATGCCTTATTCTGTCTATAAGCAATTAGGAATAGACCCTCTGCTTGAAACTGATCTTACTATCCAATTTGCTGATAGAACTAACCATAAACCTGAGGGTTTAGTTGAGGATGTTTTAGTGCAAATAGGAGATTTTGCTTTTCCTGCAGATTTCTATGTTCTAAAGATGAGTGAAGATGATCTATATCTACCTCAATTGCCACTGCTGTTAGGAAGATCGTTTCTAACATTAGCAAGGATGAAGTTTGAAGCACAAGATGGAACAATCAGCATGGAATTTGATGGGAAGCCAACTACATTCAACATTAATGAAGCCATGAAAGCTCCTGCTGAGATCCATTCTATCTTTGCCATTAACACAATCGATGTCTGCTCTGAAGAGTAC
>AWWV01016081.1:0-15783 GCA_001974805.1 Corchorus capsularis | reverse complement strand
CTTATATATAAGAATTGTTTAGGGTATTTCTTAAGATCTCTGGTTTTAATCCTATGTTGCTTGTTTTGATGGGTTGGAGTCGACACTGCCTTGATAAATTAGGTTAACATTAGCTAGATTAGATCTAGAATTAGAACCTCAGATTTAATCATATGTAGCAATTGGATGAGAGTTAGACCTCCTCCCAAGAGAGATAAGAATCAATGGGTAAGAAATTGCTTGTTGTGCTTGTTTATAAATTACTTGTACTTAATGCTTTATTCCTAAACAATCTTTAAGCCCTAGAACGGTAATTGATTGTTGAAAGAGTAAAAGGGGTAGATTAAGCCCTAGAACGGTAAATTTATCTAATTAAGGTAATTTAAGATTTAAATCACCAAGCTATCCAAGGTTTTCATAATTATTAGATATCAATGATCCATGTTATTTATGTCAAGAGGAAGATTAATTCTATGTTGGAGGGTTTTCTTTAATTGTTTTTCTCAATTTATTCTCTGCTTTTTAATTAATTGTTTTCTTTAATTTTCTTGATTGCTTTCTTAGTTAATTTTGTAGTTTGTTAGATTTAATTTTAAACTGTTTTCCAAAATTCTCTCTATTTTATTTTGTTTTAAGAAAAAGAATCATAATCAATTTCTCTATGGGTTCGACCCCTACTTGCCCTAGCTATTCTTAGTTAGTAATTGTTGGGATATTTATTTTATGGTCATTGACGACACGACCAGATAAGTATGGGATCAGAGGCCTTCCTTTTACAGGTGGAACCAATACTGCTGGACTAACTATATACTCCTTGATCTTCTCAAAAGCTGCCTGACAATCCTCGTCCCATTCCCCGGGATTCTTCTTCTTGAGCAGTCTGAATATCGGTTCACACTTTGCAGTCATTTGTGAAATGAACCGTCCTATGTAATTCAGACGTTCCAAAAACCCTCTCACTTCTTTTTGGGTCTTAGGCGAAGGAAAGTTCTGGATGGCTTTAATTTTGTCTGGATCCACTTCTATTCCTTTCTCGCTGACGACAAACCCCAATAATTTCCCCGATGTAGCTCCGAAAGTGCATTTGTTCGGATTCAATTTGAGCTGGAATTCTCTTAGTCTCCCGAAAAGCTTCCACAAGTTTGCGATATGTTCCTTGGGTGATCTAGCCTTGGCAATCATATCATCCACGTATACTTCTATCTCTTTGTGCATCATGTCGTGGAATAGTGTCAGCATGGCCCTCTAATAGGTTGACCCGGCGTTCTTTCACCCGAATGGCATTACTTTGTAACAAAAGACCCCCCAAGCCATGACAAAGGTTGTCTTCTCCATGTCTTCTGGTGCCATTTTGATCTGATTATAGCCTGAAAACCCATCCATGAAAGAGAATATAGAGTACCTAGCAGTGTTGTCCACCAAGATATCTATATGTGGCAATGGAAAGTTGTCTTTATGGCTGGCTCGGTTCAAATCCCTGTAGTCTATACACATTCTTACTTTTCCATCCTTCTTTGGAACTGGAACAATGTTCGCCTGCCATTCCAGGTATTTTGCGTCCTGTAAGAACCCGGCATTAAAATGCTTTTCCACCTCCTCTTTTATCTTGAGTAGCATATCTGACTTCATTCTTCTCAATTTCTATTGCACTGGCTTACTATCTGACCTGATGGGCAGTTGATGAACAGCTTATTCCTAGATCGAGACCTGGCATATCCTGATAGGACCATGCGAACACGTCCGAAAACTCCCTCAACAAATCTATCAACTCTTGTTTGTCTTCTTTCGACAATGTAGTTCCAATCTTTACTTCCCTTGGGTCTTCTTCTCTCCCCAAATTTATCAACTCTGTGGATTCTTTGTGAGGTAAAATTTGTTTTTCCTCCTGCTCGACTAATCTCAGAAGGTCTGAGGGTAAATTCTGATCCTTAATGTCTTCATTGTCTAGCTCATCAGCACAGACAGGCCTGTCAAAGTTGAACCCAGGCTCATCTGGAGTGTCTTTGCATTCATCGTCATTCGGCCTGAGAATAAGATTGAAGAGGATATATATACATAGAACCAACCATTAGGATCTATTATTATTATTATTATTATTATTTTTTAATAATCTGGAGTGTCGAAGTTCTCTGATATACTTTTCTGGGTGGAGCTATCTTTTAAAACTTTTTCCTGATTTAAAACCAACCATTAGGATATATTCTTATTATTATTTTTTATTTAAAATGAATGGATGCCCTAAAAGGAAGTGCTTATGAGATCCCCCACCATTGTGGTGGAATCCATAATTCTTCACTTTTATATCCAGAACTATGACTTTGTGCATTCACATAAGTCAGAGTGTCCTTCGCACTAGCATTTATGCAAAGTGTATGCATGAGTGAATGAATGAATGACCTAAAAAGGAACGTTATAAAGATTCTCCACCATTGTGGTAGCACTTAATAACTTTTATTTTGTGCATTCACATAAATCAAGATATCCTTTACATGCATAAATATTTATCGTTATAAATAAACATGTAAGAATTGGTCACATAATGCCGAAAACCGAGAAATTGGATTAACTTAAGATAAGGTTTAAAACACCATATTATTCGAATTATATCATTCAAACTTCGATTACATCACCAAATATTTGTTTGTTCAATACATCATCAAAATACTACTAATCTAATCTGAGCTCATCACAATCTTCATTAAGGGATATGTTCCGGTAAGCTTTAATAAAAACTCCATAAAGATGGATCACCCTCTCCAAACAATCAAGGACCTTCTGTCACTCTGGTCCCTTGGGCATCGCCTGATTGCAGACCCTCTGAACTTGGCTTCTGATCTCCCTAGCTTTTGCCACTCCAGCATGGATATATTCTTGCAGTTCCAACAGCTGGTGGGTGCGGATGTGGTAGGCACTTTCCCATCTGAAGAGTCTCCATTGGATGAAAAACCATGCAGACCTCAATTCTTCCACTTTAGCCTCGTACTGCAAGTATTCCTCCTCGAGATTGTCGAAGTTGTTTTGACGTGTCTCTACCAATTCTCCCAAGCGAATTATTTTAGCGTTCAAATCCTGGATCTGAGCTTCATGAGCGGCATTCCACGACACAAACTGTACTTCATGAGCGGTAGCGGTGGTGCATGCTTATTTGTTTTGCTTGTCGATTGTCCTCTTGGTAATTCACGTGTATTTTTCAACCCCCTGTAAGAAACCTTTGCTGACATGGCGTGTGCTGACAAATTTGGGACCCTCTCGAGGCCACATGTACTGCCATGTCAAGGTAAGGCCTATTTTTCCTTTTCTGTTTCTGTCTTTTTATTTGGGTATGATTCTGAATTTGTCTAAATGCAATGTGATATGCGTTGCTGCGATGGTGCATTTTTTTTTTCTCTTGGAATATAAATGCATGTGTATAGTCTGTATGCTAAGTATGCAACATATCTAAGTTGAAATGAAACAATTTAAAGCTACTGATGTCATGATTATGGGACTGCCATGTGTATTGATAATGCTGGAATGGTGATTATGAGTGAATGCCAATGTGTGGGAGTGCAAAATGCTTTGTTTGTTTGTTTGTTTTTTTTTTATATTTTGGAATGCCAATGAATTACGACACCTGTGTGCATGTTCTGTTTTTGGTATTTTCATGAAATGCTTGCTGGAACTTCCCATTTCTTGCTCTCCTGCCTGAAGAATTTTTTTCCCTGCTTCTGAATTGCCTTGAAAGAATGCCTTAATTGATGCTGTTATGTACAGAATGTATAAGAGGCTTGTTTACCATGCTGAAATGAGCACTCGCTGGATATTAAATGCTTGCGCAAAACAAAGGGATGCGACTTTGGCTCATGACGGCAGAAGGCAATTGCAACATATATTCTAATGATGACACAACTGGTACGTGAAGTTAGTTGAAAATGGTTTTATGGCTAATGACAACCTCCTACATCTTGAATTAGATACTTAAAAGGAAACTTCCTAGAGACTAAACCAATGCTATTTTATTGGAGTCTGAACTTCTTTTTTGCTCTATATCTCTTGCTAACAAATTAATTCTTCCGTTGTCCCTATAATTTCCTGTTTGCAGTGACATATGTCAAAAGTTGTCAATGTGTCAACAAGGTGGCTAGGCAAGATGCACACTCAAAGGCTTCCTCCTTCTTTTTTTGTAATTTTGTAATTTGTTTCTGTAAAGTAAAAATTCATGAATAAAAATTCTTTTTGCATTTTGTTTGTGAAAGATGAAATGGGCAGTGGGCTCGAACCAAGGGTGGTCTAAATGGAATGGATCAGAAACTTGACCCAACACTAACCAAAGAACAAATCGCAAGCCTAACGGTTAAAGACGAATGGAGCAAAGAAATTCGGGTTCCGTTAAGAGTAAATTGAAAGGGTGAATAAGCTTAAACAAAACAAAAAGAAAGGACCTTAATAATAAAGACTCATGAATGAAAAGTAAAGTAAAGGAAATGAAACTTTTTCCAAAAGGTGATCCCCATAATAAAGAATTAGTAATTTAGCCCAATAGCAAGTGAAAAAGACAAGAAAAACTAATTGAGCAACTAGCCCAAAATGTATTGGCAAAGCCTTAAAGATAAATGAGCTAATTTAAAGAAAAGAAAGCTAAATGAACTACTCAATTGTGATTCTTAATCCATTATTTTTCTTTTTCTAAATTTCTATTTTGCATTTCTTTTTCCAAATTTTTAATTTGCATGCGCTCACATAAAAGTTAAGTGTTAATTAGCAAAACAAGCCCTAACATTTTACTAAATTGCTAAAAATGACCCTAATGCCCCCTAGATGCAAGAATGAAACAAATCAAACTAAAGGTTATCATTGAAAAGGGGTGTTTACACTTTCATAGAGAGTTCGACAGGGAAAGCATGAATTGTGCAAAGTCAAGCAAATAAAGACAAGTTGCAAAATAATTTAAGAGTAATTGGAACTACTATATGGAGCCAAAAATGACTATACAACAGTGCCAAATCACATGCCAACAGCAACAAGTTCGAAAACAGGGCAGTTCAAAATACAGGACATTAGCTCAGCAAGTCATACAAGTAAGCAGGTTCACTTAGGAGTTCATCAAAACAGAATGCCAATAAGAGCAACCAATCTAGCTGAACAAAGCATCACTAACAGACAAGAGAGAGGGGAGAGAGCCGTACCTGCCAGTCCATTCACCTGCTAGCTCACCAAATACCCCACACGTGCAGCAACATTTTCCACCTGCACTAATAGACAAATGAAGGGTATATTCAGTCTTACACACTGATTTACACACACTGTCAGCTCATAATTCATAAGAGACAAATTGGTTAAAAGGGGAAATCAACAACCAATTAGTAAGAGGAGGAGAGACCGTGGGATTGAAAAAACGGCAATACACGGACAAGATTGAAAGGAATTTTTCACTATATATATATATATATATATATCATACTTTCGGCAGAGAGGAGGGGGAGGCACAAAAATTTTGAGATCTAGAGAGTCTCCGTTTTTGAAAATTAGGGTTTTAAGTTCTTAAGAGTCTAGGGTTTTAAGTCTTTACAAAACAAAAAAACAGAAAAAATGAGATAGAAAAGGAATCAGACTAAGAAAAGTGAGTACCTTTTTTGAGTTTTCTTTGAGTCTTGGGTCGAATGAGTCTTCGTTTGTCTCTGTTTCCCACTTGTGAGTAGAGTTTAAGGTGTTTTTAGTATCGAATCTTGTCGGGGTTCTTGTTTTTGAGTCTAGTTGGTTTTGTTTTGAGGTTGTAGAAAGGAGGAAGCTTCGGGGTTTGAAGGTAGCTAGGTTCCGCTGAAGTTGGGGTCGTTTGGGTCTCGGATAGAGTCAGTTTAGAGGTGCTATAGGTTCGGTTTTTAAGTTTTTAGAGAAAAAGGAGACATTTTTAGGCTTTGGGAGGGCACGGTTTGGCCGGAGTAGACAACGACGGTGAGTGACAGTAAGAGGAAGTAGTAGGCGGCACTGCTAGGGTTTGTGAGGGAAGTGAGAAATTGCGGGTGAGGAAGAAGAATAAGAAAAGAAAAAGAAGAGAAGAAAAAGAAGAGAAAAAAGAAAAGGGTTCGGTGGTTAGGATGGCGTCATTTTGACAAAAGTGTGGAGGTATTCGGCGTTTAGGGAGGTATACTTTCTCAGCCTTTCAATTTAGTCCTTTGTTTTCTACAATTAGGTCCTTTAAGTTAGAATTTAATTTAATTTGGCCCTAGTAGTGTTATGTTCAATTCAACTAAGGTTTAATTGTATTTTCAGTTTAGAAATTTAGTTTGTCTTTTTAATAATTTAGTAAAATTGAATTTAGGTTTTAGAATATTAAGTATTAATTTAAGGTTAGATTAATTTGAGCATTCACATGCACGTTAATTTTCATAAAATATTGTTATTACCATGTTCATTTGAGATAAACTAATTTGACTCCCTTGGGCTTGGAATTTCCGGAAGGACACTTCCCAGTGTGTGGGTTTGGGTCCGGAAGGGTTTCTCAAGTAATTATCTGGTAAATTAAAGTTAACTTGGAATTTCATGCATCATTTGCATCTACCATGTCCATGTGAATAAAAATTGATCTGTTAATGGAATGATTAATTGGGACTTTGACAATCTTTGTCGGTCTTAATTCATCTTTCCAAAGCTTGGAATATCCGGAAAGGGGTCTTAGCCAGTATGAGTGGCGGGTGCCCGGAAGGTATTCCTCGTATAATTATCTGGTAATTATGCATTAATTGGAATTGCATTCATCATATGCATCCATACATTTAGTGATTAATTAAATATTAAAATTCAAAAAAGAAATCAAGATCAAGATTTAAGAAGTAAGAAAAGCTGAATCAGTAATAAGCAACTTAGATCAGGGTAATTAACTAAATCAGTAGTAAGTAACTTAATTCAGGGTAATTAAGTAAAGCCAGTTAGTTATTCAACCCAGGGTAATTTAGTAAGTCAGTAATTAACTTAATTCAGGGTAATTAAGTGAGTCAATAAGTAACTTAATTCAGGGTAATTAAGTAATTCAGTAACCAACTTAATTCAGGGTAATTAAGCAATTAGTAAATAACTTAATTCAAGGTAATTAAGCAAGTCAGTAATAAGCAACTTAATTCAGGGTAATTAAGTAAGTCAGTAATCAACTTAATTTAGGGTATTTAAGTAAGTCAGTAATCAATTTAATTTAGGGTAATTAAGTAAGTAACTTTTGAGTCAGTTAAGAATCAAGGATAATAATCTGTAATAAAGGGTCTAATTCAGGGTAATTGGGTCAGTTTGAAAAAAAAAGAGAGAATTTATTGTTAAAGAAAAACCTAAAAAGAAAGAATAAAATCTTTTTTTTTCTTTAGAAAATTAAAAAGAGTTTATACTTGCATTTGTTCTCTTTGGTTTTTCGAAAGATAAAAAAATTAATTAATAAAAAAGAGCCTTTTTCTCAAAGTTTTCAAAAGAGTGAAAGTTCCCACCAGTTTCAGCTTTCATTTTCATTTAGGGAAAGTTCCCATCAGTTTTAGTTTTAAGTTTTTGGGAAAGTTCCCATCAAAAAGCTTTTTAAATTGAGTCGTTTTAACGGTAAGTTTTAAAGAAAATCCTCTTATGAGGAGTCCAAAAAGAGAACAAAATAGAAAACAGGAAAGCTTCCAACATTCCAATTTCAAAATCCAAAATCCATTTTTGCTTGTTTATTTGCTTAATTTCAAAGAGTAATAAATTTTCTTAAGGGCATGGAAATATTTAAGAATAGAGACAACCGATAATAGAAACTCACAGTTCATTCTAGACTAGTCAGTGCTGTCTTTTGATGGGCGTCGTGGGGGTGCTGATCCTTCCCCACGCGTACTCGACTCCCGAACCTTTAAGACTCTGGTTAGAAGACCGTTTATTAGGTTTAGTGTTACCTTTGCCAAGCTTAGATTAATATTAGACTTAATAATCTGATAAGTGGCTAATCACACCTAGGTAAAAAAAATTAGTGGCGACTCCTATAGGTTTCAATAGTTTTCTTTTAAGTCGTTCAGTGGTAGGCTTCGGATCCCGGACCCGCACGTTACGACACATTGACAAGGTACGTGGCAAATTGAGTAATTGGAAGAAAAACGTTCTTTCACGGGCCGGTAGAAGGACTTATATATATACATAAAATAGATATATTCGCCTTTTAGTTGTATAATGAGCAATGTCTAAGGACTTAATAGCATAATGTGAGAAGATCCAAGGACTTTTCCATAAATAGCAATTTTTTGCCAACCCAAAAGAAGGAAAAAGAGCATGACAAATGTCATGCATGAATAAGGCCACTTGTTATACTCTCTTTCTTTATGCTCTCTTTCTTTGAATTGTTTATATATATATATATATATATATATATGATTGTCTAATTTGGCTTGGAGATGTGTTGACTTATCAAAAGCCGATTGAACTTTCATCAAAACACGCATGTCTGCCACCACAAAGCCGCATTGTTGCCCATTTTGGTATACATTTCTTTAGGTATGTGCACTTCCAGGACGATTTTTAAAGCATCTTGTTTATCAAGATTAGGACACAATTTCCTTAGCATCACATGAAGGGGAAAACAGGGGAGAAAATCATAGAGGAAAGAGGAAAACAAGACCTTGGAAAGAGAAAGCAAACCTTCCTTTTCCCCTGTGAAGCTTGACCTTGTCTTTTTGCATTGGAAAAATTAAGTTAATGATCACTTAGAATAATGAAATGGGATATTGAAAGTCTGGGGAATTGGTGGGAGGGACAAAGATTTTTTCTTGAGCCTTGTAGGTTTCCCTTGCGCACATGTATCCTCATGCTCACACGAATTTAACATTATTTAATTAATTCAGTTTAATATAGGATTCAGTAGCTACCAACATTATTAGCTAGTTAGCAGCAATATATTGATTTATATACATAGTTACAATAAAAATGCTGGTAAGAGATGCATTCCCATTTTTTGCATTTTGCAGAGCAAAATATAATTGAATTGGTATAATGTAGGTGAGGTTCAAATGACAACAAGGCAAATCCTTTTTGCATTAGAGAAAGGGGATTAAGAGGAAGATTCTATATGAATTTATCCATGAATTTCTGTTTAATATTATTGGCACTAGACTTAATCTGGCGCTATGCCGTAGGAGATTTCTATATTTTTTAAAACGAAGATTTTACAAATTCATGAATAAACAAAACATATATTATTTAAATTAATGATTATATATTTGTTATAATTTTTGAATTTACATGAGAAGTTAAATTAGTAGAATAAGCAGAGAGAAATTAACAAAATGAGAACTCATCGACAACTGATACCAAGATTGACTCCAGCCAGCTCAACCAAAAAGGAAACATATAACAATATGAAAATCTAAATCCAACCACCAAACACTTTAGTTCTATAAAAAATAATTTAACGTGATAAATCATGTGTCAAAGAGCTGTTAAATATAAATACACCCAACCATAATGGTTGATATTAGTATCTTTTAATTTTTTAATCCATTGATATATATGAAGAAAAAAAATTATTTGAAAAAAGAAGAAGATGATGTGTCAAGTGGGGAGCCCCCACTTGCACATAGGGAGCCCTTCGAGCTTCCTCTTATATGAAAAGTAGGCTAATTGTTCAAATTGTTCCCTAACGTTTGCGAAAATGCTCACATAAGGGTATCACCTTCTAATTTGGTTAATTAAGTCTGTAACATTATAAAATCTGCTCAAATCAGTCCCTATCGTCAATTGACTATAATATTTTAGGTTGATAATCCAAAACATTAGGAACTTAATTGACTCTAGGGACTGATTTGGACTAATTTTGCAACGTTGGGGACTTAATTAACCAAATTAAAAGGTTAGCCCTTTATTTGAATATTTCGCGAACATTAATGACCAATTTGAGCAACTTGCCTATTTAGTATGATGATAGTATATTAGTACTAGACTAGATATATTTTCCTTTTAGCTGTATAATGAACTAAAGGCATTAACAGGGAAAACATTTCAGGCCCAAAGATTTTTTACATGATTAGCATTTTAGATGTCAAATTATATATATATATATATATGTATATATCTAGTATCTAGTAATACCAAAAAGGAAATTGAAACTTTATCCAATATGAAAGTTTTTTTTTAAAAGAAAAATCATCAAGGAATTATCATTCAAACCAAATAACTTGGTTACAAAATGTAAGGAAGAAGTTCTCCACATCACATATAGTCAGCCCCAATATCACAATCAAACATAACTAACTTATGTGCCATAACATTGCCGTCTCGCCTAATATGATGGAAAGAGCACTGATCGAATGCTGTTACCATCTCCCGAATATCTTTTATCAAAGCACCTCCCTCCCACAACACTGGACCTTGGTTATTTAGTTCCATAATAGACATTAAGGAATCACATTCTACTATTCAAGACGAAAATCCTTTGGTGTGAGTTAAAGAACCTTCTAGCATAATTTTTTGCAAAAAATGGATCAAGTACACAAACAATTTAGATAACAACACTAAACAAAACTTCCTCATCCGAATCCCTTATTACCACTCCAAGACCCGCCTCCCATCGTGTTGCATCAAAAGATGCATCAAAATTTATCTTAACAAGGTCTGACGGTGGAGGCTGCCAAACCACACTAGACCTCTCACCTACAACACTCCCTCCACGTTAGTGACAAGTATGAAAATCCTCCATACAAGTTTAGTTGTTGCAACAGAAATCTCCTTAGGTACCCGACATGTTTGCTCATGCAAACACTTGTTTCGATTTAACCATATCAACCAAATCAATGTACAAACTAAGTCCAATCAACCCACCGGGTTTGCCTTAATACTAAGACACTCCAAAAAGTATTCCTGATACCGCCACTTCTCCAAATAATCTTGCAACCAAGGGCATGCCAAGGACCATACTCTTTGGCTAAAAGGATATTCAAAGAAAATGTGACAAAGGGAATGCTCAACACCAATACAAATAGGATAAACATTATCTACATTCATTCCATGTAGGTTAGCCCATAATTGCTTTGGCGGGTAATATATTCCATACAAGTTTGCATATAAGAAGTTTAACCTTTGGCAAAATTGTTGCTACCAGATTAAACACCATAATGGAGACTGTAACTCAACATCAAACTCTTCCTTCCCTAGCACCCAACATGATTAACTGACTTCAACAAATAAATTCCAACTGAGGAGTCATTCCAAATCAAAACATCAGACTTAGGAATGGAAGGTAAAAAGATTCAAATAATTGAATTGGCATCCTTATCACGAAAGAGATCTCGAAGCATGTCCACACATCCTACTACCTTTACTCATCTAACAGTGCAACAACCTTAATTTGTTGGCAGAGAATACCATCCCGAGACATTGGTCTATAACGTGGAGGGGCATTAAGCCACCAATCCCTCCAGACATCCACATTAGTGCCATAACCAACCTGCCATCGAGCCTCTGCCTTAAGCACCTCTCGCCCCTGAAGTAAACTCTGCCAAACAAAATAATGATTAGTTCCCAAAGTTGTATTCATAAATGTAAAAGAAATTAATGGAGGCTGAACAGTTTTCTCAGTGTATATTACATATGCATTTAAATAGCTATAGGGTATGGGTTGTATAGGTTACATTAAGAGATAGAGTTAATAGGTTTTGAATTTCAAATATAAGAGAAATCAGGGTAGAGGGGTTAAGTGGTTAAGATAATATTTTATTTACAGTATTTGAATTCCTAACATCCACCATCAGACTAGACTGCAGTAGTAAGGACATGCCAAGTTTACAGTGAATCTGATAGAAAACCTGTTTGAGCAAAGCCTTAGTAAAGATATCACCCAGCTAGTTCTTTGATGAGGCATGACAAGTAGTGAGAGTTCCCATAGCTACCTTCTTTCGGACAAAGTGATAATCTATATCAATATTGTTTAGTCGTGAATGGAAGACTAGGTTCACAATCATATGAAATGCTGAAAGGTTATCATAATATATGCGTGGAGGCTATGCAAGAAAAACACCAATATCAGTAGTATGAAGAAAATCCAAGTCAATTCTGTCGCACTGCTGGCCATAACGCGATATTCAGACTCTGTACTAGAGCAAGCAACTGATGGTTGTTTCTTGGCACTCCAAGAGATGCAATTACCTCTAAGAAAAGCACAATAACCTGTAACGGACCTTCGAGTTTCATAACAACCAGCCTAATCAGCATCTAAAAAAGCATAAAGATCCAACGAGCTATGTGCAAGAAGACGCATTCCATAATCAATAGTTCTTGCAACTTACCGAAGTATCCTCTTGACTAGTCTGAAGTGATGCTCAGTTCTTGCAAGAACTGTTATCTCATGTGAGTATTATGGCATCAACATATTGATCGGTCATTGATCAAATCACAAGATAAATCCCCACAAACCAATAACTACTAGCTAGGGCAAGTAGGGGTCGAATCCACAGAGAAGGTAAGAGCAAATCAAAGGCAAATTGTACTAAAGAAAAGCTTACTAAAAAGGGATTTTTAGGATTTTTTAAAATAGATTAATTAAACTAGAAAACAATTAAAAAAAATCTAAACTAAAGAATTAAAAGAGAGTTTGAGAAAATCAATGAGTAAAAATATACTTCTTCTCCTTTAGGCAACTATTTTGATCAAATGAATCATGGATCATAGACACTAAACATAAATTTGGCTTAAATTGAAATCAATTAAGAATCATAAATTACCCCAAATCGGTATATAGGCTAAGACGTAGACATCAACTTTCATTAGAACAAAGTAATCCTCTTAATATCTTAAACAACTCCATTTGAATAATTGGTATAGGAGAGGAATACTCGACCCTCCAACATGCTAAGAGAATTAATCGTGCTACTAGCTAAAACTAATCCCTATGGTTCCTAATCAAGCATCACCTTGTGAAGAATCATAGGACAAGCATTAAGATTTACTTTTCCACATGCATGATAAATCAATACCAAACTTGTCTACATCAATTTCCATCTCGGCCTAAAGATTTCAACAAGGTTTGATATCCCATTGAACCTAGGACTCCTAGAATTACAATTGTTACTTGGACCAACTTTAGCTTGACTCAAGCTACTTGAATCTAACTATAGCATTCATAAATCTCAAGATATGTTGTGCACCAAATCAATCAAAGTATGAACACATAAGATGAAGCATAGAGATAAGAAACGTATTCAAACAGAAAAAACTCAAATTATTAAGAACAAAAGTCTCACCATAGATTCATTGATCAAAAGTACCTAAGGAAAAGAAGTATAAAAGGTTTAGCTACTCATGGATTGCAAGCAATCCATAAGAGACTTACAAAGCTAAGAGGTGGGCGGCTGCCTCCTCCTCAAAATCGCAAAACCTAGAGAAAAGATGTGTAAGGTGTATTATGATATGTGTCTAGGGTTTTAGACTTAAGAGGGTATTTATAGAGGGTGGCTTAGGGTTAATTTAGAGGTAAACAAACCCTAAGGACGTTCTGGGCTGCTCTCCAAGTCTTCAAGCTAATCCAAATAAGATTTTGGGCTTAATTTGATCAATCCTGCAAGAAAGGCCCGAGACAGTTTCTGTCCGCTGACTTCAGGGGCATTTTCATCCATGAAAACGTACGAACTGGGCTTCAACGGAAACACGAAAGTTGTAGCTCTCGGAGTTAGCCTTCCAATGCCTACTCGTACGCCTTAAACGGAACTCTAGATCAAAAGTTATGGCCAAAATACAGAAGAGTCGCCAAATCTGGAAACAATTGGAGAAGCTTCAAGGTGAAGTGTGATCAGACCAAAATTATGCATCTTTTTATGGTCATTTTCCTATGCTTTTTGGGTATTTTATGCTTGATTATGCCTTATATTTGGTATATTTGTGTTTATAGGTGTTGAAGGGAAGAAAAGTGCAAAATCACCAATTTTGTGCCTTTTTGGAGCCTTTTTGGATGATTATTTACACAAATATTTTCCAAAGACAATTTAGATGAAGAATGGAGCCAATATGATCGTGATTGAAGAGCTTGAAGAGTCAATTTTATCATCATAAGATTGATTTTCAAGAGTTTGAAGCAAATGAGCAAAGTTGAATTTGAAGGCAAGAAGACATGTCAAGAGGCGTCGTAGCACTGGAGCACATGGGGCGCGAGGCAAACCACATGGGGCGCCAAGCATGCCGCATGGGCGCCCGGCGCCAGTCGGGAGCGTCACCAAGCACACATATGGGCGCAGGTGACCTGGGGCCTGAGGCCAACGCCCTGGGCACACAAGCCAACGACATGGGCGCCAGGGGGAGTCGGGGACAGCACCCACGCGCGCGCCAACCAACATCCTTGCGTGTCTTCACCTTTAAGCATCTTCACTTGTTTCCAAATCTGGCGACCCTTCTGTATTTTGGCCATAACTTTTGATCCAGAACTTCGAATGAGGCAAATGAGTAGGCGTTGGAAAGCTAACCCCAGGATCTACAACTTTCTTGTTTTGGTCGAAATCCAGTTTTGCCGTTATCGTGGACGAAAATGCCCCTGAAGTTTCTGCAGACATGCTGGACCTAAAATAGCCCATGAAATCAAGCCCAAATTGATATGCTTAGCCTAAATTCGGTATTTCAAGATAGCCCAGACCTAGAGGACGAAATTCCACCCAATTGAAGATGGTTTCATGAGCTTAAAAGTCTATTTTGTCCTAGGTTAAATTTGCCCTAAGTCTCTAGTATAAATAGACACATTTTCTCTTCAAAATTAGGTTAGACAATTTGGAGAGCAAGAGGAGAGGCTGCCGTCCAGACCTACTTTGCTAAGTTTTCTATTCCTTTTCTTTGTTATTTGTTTGGTCACTCAAATCATGAGTGGCTAATCCCTTAATTTCTCCAATGTAGAATTTAATTGATCTCTTGACTTTTATTATGGGGAGATTTTGCACTTATCTATGAAATCTTTATTGGGTATTTCTTAAATCTCTGTTTGAATTACATGTTTACTTGTTTTGATGGATTGGAGACGTCACTTTCTTGATAAATTAAGTTTACATTAGCTAAATCAATTCTAGTGAGATGACTAGTAACTAGGTTGATTATTTGGTAGTAATTGGTTGAGAATTAATCATTCTCTCCAAGAGATTTTAAGAATCAAAAGTGATTTGTATGTGATATTCTTATTACTTTTGTGTTTGTTAATAATTACTATGCTTAATGCTTTATTCTTAATGGATCTTAAGCCATGATGGTAAAGTGATATTTTGAATAAAAGGAGTTAATCGCTGTGATATGGGTTAATTCATCTAAGGTAATTACTAGATTTAAATTAAGTTTAGGCGAACTATCCATTGTTTTCATAATCTTTTGATATCGATGATCCATATTAATTTTGTCAAGATGGATATTAGTTCTATGTTGGAGGGTTTGACTTCATAAGTTATTTTCTTTGATAATTGTTATTTCTTGCTTTAGTTTTCTTAATTACTTTCATTGCTCTCAATCATACTTCCATCATCAAAATCCTCTTTTACTTACTTGTTTTTAAGACAATTAATTAGGAAAAGGAATTAACCATTCTCTCTGTAGATTCGACCCATACTTACCCTAGCTACCAAGCAAGAATTAGTGGGGATTTATTTTGTGATTTTCTAACGACCGATCACAATTTTGGCGCCGTTGCCGGGGAGATTGCGCTTTAATTTCTTTTCTTTGAAATTAATTGTCTTTTTGTTTTATTTTTACACTTGATCATCTTTGACTTGTAGGTAATATTCGATGGAGGAATCATCCTCTTTAAGGGAGTTGAATTTCAATTTTGAGATGAAGCCCCTCTGCGTTGATTATCCTGAGATGGATATGTCCTAC
>AWWV01016080.1:0-13347 GCA_001974805.1 Corchorus capsularis | reverse complement strand
AAGACACCTCTAGGTATGTCCCCATACAGAATTGTGTTGGTAAGCCATGCCATTTACCTGTGGAATTAGAGCACAAAGCATGGTGGCAGTAAAGCAATGCAATCTTAACTTTGACAAAGCTGGAATTCAAAGGATATTACAATTACAAGAGCTTGAAGAAATTAGGAATGAAGCATATGAGAATTCAAGAAATTACAAGGAGAAGACTAAGGCTATCCATGACAAAGGAATACTCCGAAGATCGTTTCATGAAGGCCAAAAGGTTCTACTATTTAACAGCATGGTAAAAAAATTTCCATGGCAAGCTAAAATCAAAATGGTCTGGTCCTTTTGAAGTAATTAGAGTATATCCCAATGGATCTGTGGATATTTATAATCCAGCTTCCGAGAAACAGTTCAAAGTCAATGGACAAAGACTCAAGCCTTTCTTCGAGCCATTGTCAATACGATTGATTGAAGAAATTAAGTTGGATGATCCAATTTATCTTCCAACTTGAGGTTAAAGAACAAAACGAAAGTCGAGCTAATGACTTTAAACAAGCGCTTGTTGGGAGGCAACCCATCAATTTTAATTTCTAACTATTTTTCTTTTGTGTTAAAAAAAAAAATTGGAAGCAAGGAACCATGACCGGTCATGGCTCGGTACATGCCGCACCAACCCGTGCCATGGCCCGGGCATAACCAGGCTGTGCCGTGCCACCGCACCAGGCCAAGGCAGTACTAGCATGCCGCAGCCGGTACAGCCAGGCCATGCCGCGCAGCAGCAGCAGCAGCAGCCCGGATCCCGTGCGCACATGTCCCGCGCCACTCCAGCCACCGCTCCGCCCTCGCCCGCGCTATACCAGGCCTTGTTCCGGCCAAGCTAGGTCCTTGCCATGCCAAGCCAAGCCATGCTAGGAGAAATGCCGCGCCATCCACATGCAAGATACATTAGGATTTTAATTTCCTATTTTGACTAGGAAATTGAGTTCCTAATGGCTTTCCTTTTCCAAATAGGTAATGTGTTCCTAAACAAGGTATGTTTTCTTATTTTTTTTACTCTAACTAAAACCTCTTAGACTTAGGACTTGATCACTATATAAAGGCACTCTACCCCTCCTCTTTATTCATCAAACACAAGAAGCAATATTGGGAGAGTAAAGTTTTGGCTAGAAAGAATTTTTGGGAGAAGAAGTCGACTAGAGCAATGCCGATTGTAATGAGAATAAAGAAGGGAAGGAGGAGGTTTAGCTATGCCTTATTTTTAATTTTCCTTTATCTTATGTCTTTATTTTTCCAGTTTCATTAATAAACTATCTAGTTTTATTTTCCTATCACTTTAATTTTTATTGTCTTTTTGAGCAATTTTCTTCATCAAAGCTGCCCAGGTATGTTTCATGAACCATAACTCTTTATTTTTGGTAAGCTATTTCGCATACTTTGATTTCTTGATTGCTTTTACATTGAGGAAAATGTGAATTTTAAGTGTGGGGGAGTGAATACTTGATAGGGTTATTATTTGATAATTGAGTCATATGATAGTTTTTGCATGAGTTGCATGAGAACCTAGGATTACAATTTGATTGTTGATGGATTGATCTTTTAATCCCCAATTTTTGAAAAATTTTCGAAAAATTTATTTTTGAGGTACTAAAAATTTGATGATTTTTCAAACTATTTGATTTTTCATGCATATATTGAGTTATTTATTTGATTATGATTGATGAATGCTTAGAATTTTTAGTAATGCTTTATTTATTGATTGATTTATAGCAAGAAGTTTTGATTTCTTAGAATTAGGTATAATTGAAGTTTGTGATATGATCTTATCATTCATTGCTTTTATAATTATCTATTTTTAGAACTTGTGTTGAATCTTGATTGAAGTTACAATTAAGAAAGCATGCTATGAATGTGTCAAGAATAAGTGTGGGGGATTATCTCTATAAACGGTAATTAAAAAAATTATTTCATAAAAGAAGTGCTTTCATACAAGAGGAGTAGAGATATCTTCTGCCTTAAAATTTAAAAATTTGAAAAGTTCCATTGTTGTCACTCTTCTCTTTAAACAAAAGGAGTTAGTAACCCTTGGGAAGAGGATAAGAGGCATGGAATGGCAGAAATATTGTCCCTCTAGAGTGCTAGTAGCCTCAAAATAATAAAAATAAAGGGTGTTAGTAACCCCTAAACATGAACACTTCAGAGGTTAGTAACCTCAGTTTTCTAAAACCAATTACCCTTGAAAAACTATTATAACCCACATGAATCCTTTGATTTATTTATAATGTGTAATCTTTTGAGTAATGGAGAGATAGATGAAGATGTAAGCTTATAGGAAGAAGTAGTTATAAGAGTGAAGAATGATGAGTGATTTGAGCTACTTTGATTATGGCTACTTAAGAATGATAATGCTTGTTGTTTATTGATCTTTAGATTAAGTATTGTTAATGTTCTTAGTTATTTTGATTTCATGGTTAGATTGATTCCTTGATATATGTGTGAATTCAAATTGATCTTTTGAAAATTGATTTTTAATTAACTTACATTGATTTTGCTAAGGGACTAGCAAAGTTCAAGTGTGGGGGAAAATATGATCGAGCCAAAAATAACCCTATTTTTATAGCTATTTTTCTATACTTTTTATCACTTTTATATGCATTTATACCTTATTTTCTAAGTATTTGTGTTTTTAGTCTTTATGAGATGTGAAATTGAGAATTTGCTTATTTTCACTACTTTTGGAGCTATTTTGATTACTTTTTACACAGATATTAGCAAAGTAATTTTGAGTATAGATTTGGAGATGCAAAGTTCGTGTTTGAAGATTTCTTGAAGATAATTTGAAGATTTGAAGATCATTGAAGAATTATTTCAAGGAACAAGAATTGAAGATTGGAGCTAAAATTGCAAAGGATTGAAGTCAAGCCCAGAAGAAGCCCTGAAGCTAAGGAATTTTGGATTATTTATATGGGAATATACTTAGCCCATATAAACTTATAATTGGAGTTAAAATCCCAATTTGTGGGTCTAATATCCAAAAGAATATCCAAATCCCGCATTAATCCAGTAGATTTGCGATATAAGCCCGTTTTCAGCGTAGTCTCGGTAGAAAGGGTCTAACTTTCTGCTCAAATGTCCGTTTTAAGCTCATGAGTACTCGTTGGAAAGCTAACTCCGAGCTCTACAATTTTCCTTTGAAGACTGAAGCTAAATTCTGCTGTTTTCAAGCCCGAATCTGCTAGTGAAGTTTCTGCAGAAATCCTGAAAATTTCAGAATCCTATTCTAACTTGGATTTTACTCTAGGATGACATCTAATCCAACTTGGAGACTAAGTCAGCCCCTAGAACATCCTAGCCTCTTTTCCTAAGTCTAATAAGAGTCTTTAGGTTATTTTTCTCCTATAAATAGTCACCTTAGGTCTAGGTTTTTATGTATTCTCTCTTTAGAAAAATATATTGTAGATTTGCTTGAAGATTTGGAGGAAAAACTCTTGGAGCCGCCGCCCCCTCTTCTTCTTCTTCTTCCATAGATAAGTTTTCTTCTTCTTATTTGTAGATGCTCACTCAATTCATGAGTGAGTAATCCTTTTCTTTTCTCCAATGTAGAATTTAATTGATCTCTTGACTTATATCATGGTGAGATTTTGTGCTTTTATATGAAAATTGTTTAGGGTATTTCTTAAATCTCTGTTTTAATTCTATGTTGCTTGTTTTGATTGATTGGAGTCGACTCTATCTTGATAAATTAAGTTAACATTAGCTAGATTAAATCTAGGATGGAAATTCGGATTTAATTGTTTGTAGCAATTGGAGGAGAATGGAAATTCCTTCCAAGAGAGATAAGAATCAATGGGCAAGAAATTGTTTGTTGTGCTTGTTTATAAATTACTAGTTCTTAATGCTTTGTTCTTTAGTGGTTCTTAAGCCCGGAAGGGAAATTAATTGCTAAAAGAATGATAGGGATAATTTAAGCCTGGAAGGGAAATCTTATCTAATTAAGGTAATTTAGGATTTAATTCCAACAAGCTATCCAAAGTTTTCATAATCTTTAGATATCAATGATCCATGTTATTTATGTTAAGAGGGAGATTAATTCTATGTTGGAGTGTTTTCTTTAATTATTTTCTCAATCTATTCACTGCTTTTTAATTAATTGTTTTCTTTAATTTTCTTGATTGCTTTCTTAGTTAATTATCACTTGTTTGCTAGATTTAATTCAATTCTACTTCCAAAATTCTCTTTATTTATTTTGTTTTTAATAAGAAAAAGAATAATAACCTATCTCTCTGTGGGATCGACCCCTACTTGCCCTAGCTATTTATAGTTAGTAATTGTTGGGATTATTTTTATGATTGCTGACGACCGATCAGGCACCATTGTTGTTAACTGGTGCCACAAGTTGAGGAAGTAGTGCTGGAAGATTAACAAGAAGTTGTTCTTCTTGCACCACATGTTGGATTCGCCCCCTGTGCCTGTCTTAAACCAAACCAAGCTGAATCATCATGTTTTCTCGATTCTGTGTCATCTGCTCGTTAAGGAAGTTGTTTGACTCCTTAAGTTAATCATGTGACTCCATGAGATGCTGCATCTTCTGCTCTTGCGCCAAGATGCAGCAAGATCTTTGAATTAGAGTCTAAAGGAAACAATGAAGGGTCATCCACACCCTTGCTTCTTGTCGTCATGTCGTGGCTCGACTTCCCTTCATCACCTTTTGGCGGCATGTTTGCTACAAGGAAACAGTAACAACAATAATACAAGTAAATAAAAAAAGAAAAAGAAAGAAAGTAAACCCTTAAAACGCTGAAGACGGGAAGACAAGTTGTTGTGTTCTACTTCGAGACGTCAAAGGAAGTCGTTTGTGTAGGCCGACGTGAGGTGGACACCGTGCTTACAGAATTGAAAGCAAAGTCGGGGATCACCGACTTGTATAGTAAACCTTTGAAACGCCGAGATGAGAAAACAAATCATGTTGTGTCCAACCGGTTGTGCCAAAAAGAAATGTTGCACCAAATTTCTATTTGAGAATTTTCGTGAGTAAAACAAATTGACAGCGTAGGGCGTGCCACTCAATTCACTGATATTGACAAAGGTTGCAAAAACATAAAGCCATCGTTGGATGCAGCGAATTAAAGATCAGAGCTAGTGAATTGTGGGGTATGGATCAAAGTTACACCGAAGCATTTAAATCATCAATCCCATATCTGTTTCTCAAATTGAGCGTTTCAAAGGTCGTTCTTGATTGAAAAGAGAAAGAAACAAGTAGATTATTATTCATGAACTTATAACTGATTACAAGCGTTTTAATGTCCGGAGACAAAATTGAAATAAAGGAATTATGAAGAACAAGTATGAACTTCTGATGAATAGAGAAAAAATAGCAGGAATGTTATAGAAAGTTTGAAAGAAAAAGCACATGACTTGACATTTTGCACGGAGCAAGTTTGTCGGATGCCGCAGAGGTCGAGTACTGGTGTGAGTCCGTTTAGTCTGACCTATGGACATGATGTGATGGTACCTATAAAACTTTTGGCTAAGTCAGCCATACTTGCCTTCCAAAACAATTTACAGTGGTATGATTATAATGATTTCATGATGATCAAGCTCGAAGATTTAATATTTCATATATCTTATTGCTTTTATACATAAACCTTTAAATCGATTTGCAATTTAAAAGTCAGAATAACTTTTTTTCTCACTTTTCAACTATTGTTCATAATTATGACAACGAAAATTTACATTTATGTTAGTATTTGAAACTTACACATTAAGTTTTATTATCTTAATTTAATCATTATTAACTTTAGAAAATTTAAAGATATTAAAAAAAAATCTCATGTAGTGATGAGTATGTAACAAATTATGGATGAACATATAAGAATAAATAAATATCTTTTCGGATATAAATTAAATTTAAGTAACAAGAAAAATAACCTGTTATGCATATCCGATTTCCTCTGACAATGTTTGACTCCATGGATAACTCAAATGCATCCATCGTCTAAAATATGATGACATCGATGTTGATACTTTTACTAGCCTTCCATCAATCAATATAACATCTCCAAAGCCAAAAAAAAAAAGTCAGGTTGCCTCCCAAATAGTTTATGATATATATTTCCTTGAGCGCGAAACACATAAACTCCACGATTGCCAACGGGTAAAGAATGATTTAAATGCACTCCCATAGAAGTAAAAGCAAAGTTGTGATTGTATGATCGAATGTATTGTCGGAAATATCTTCCTTCCTCTGTTTGTGCTGAAAACAGATTTAACATTTCGATAGGTGCAGGTGCTGGGTGCAAGATTGTTTTTCCATTCATACAACACAATTAAGACGTTTCATGAGAGAAAACTTTTTGCAGAACTATATGCACATAATTTTGGAGCAGGTAGTGCTGATCTTGGAATGTCCACTGATTCATGGTAATCTCTAACACAATTTGCACAAAGTTTGGAACTATAGAATTAATATTCAAAAGAATTGATCTTTCAATTTGTGGTATATAGTGTTGAACCCTGTTGTTTTTTATGATAACAAAATAAACCCAAGTATGATAGCTAATATATCTACTTAGTGTGTAGTGAAGTCTTTAACAGTAGAAAGGTTGAGCATGTTAGACTCCTTAAAAGAAAGTTTCATCAGTGACACTAATGTAGAAGAATGCCACAAAGCCTTTAGGCATATAAAGAGCTCAAAGTTTCCAAGAAAGATCATTTGAAGCCAAAGGCAACAATTTCAGAAGGTAAATCTCAAACTTGAAGAAGTATACTCAAGTCAGCATGTATGAAGAATCTTCAAGTCAAGACTAAATTTCGAAGTTAGAAGAAAACTGGAAGACATTAGTGGGATTAATGATCTAGAGATTAAAGCGACTAGCAGCTAGTAGACAAACAGTACAGACACACTGAAGTGATCAACGTCGAACGGACGCACTGGAGTGATTAACAGCTGGCGCGACTAAAAGACAAGAAAACGGGAAAATAGTTTGAATTTCAAACTAAAACGGCTAGTTCGCTAGAGGAGTATAAATAATCAAATCTAACCGTTTGAGTCTAAGTTTTGGAGCATTTTTGAAGATCAAATCAGTTACTCTCTCCAGAAATTCAAAATCCCTAAAATCCAAGTTCTTGCTCTCACTTCAATTTCAGTAGATTACTTGGATATTTGTATTAACGCTTAAAGTTTGAATCTTTAGATTGTTTTAGGCCTGATTGTGTGTATTTGGATCTCTTAGGATCGTTTTTACACTTATTCTCTTTGTTCAAGTGTGGGTTGTGCACTTGGGATTGTTTGAGTGTGGGTTTGCACTCGATGTCAAAACTTTGGGTTTGAAGCTCTGGGATTGTAAATAGGTGTAGTGAAGACCAATTTCACTTCACTGATAGTGGATTCTAAAATCTTTAGTGTGTGATATCCAAGGTAGAGGACGTAGGTGTGAAACGTAGAACCTCTATAAATCGAAGCGTCTCCAATCTTCCATCCTTTCCTCAATCGTTCCAGTTTTATCTCTCCTTACTCTCTTTACTTTCCACTATTCAGTTGTTAATGTCTTTCTTTATTTCCTTTACTTCATTTGCTTTTACTTGCAGTTTTTATTTCTGTGTTGCATTAGTGTCTTTAACTGCATACTCTGAACTAGTGTCTTTAACACATTTTCAAAGAATCTTAAAATTACGATTAAGTGCTATTCACCCCCCTCTAGCGCATCAAGTGGACCAACATATGGTATTGTACAACCCTTTTGTATTCACAAAAGGTAAATTTATATAGTTAAAGACAAACTTCTCCATCGGGAACCCGAATTTATCCATCGTGTCTAAAACATGGTTACTTCGATGTTGATATCTTTGACTTTTTTCTACCTACCTGATCGAGTCAAAATTAACCCTATTTTTATGATCATTTTCCTATGCTTTTTGGTATTTTTATGTGTATTTTTACCCTATTTTACTAGTATTTGTGTTTTTAGGTCATGAAGACAAGAAAAGTGGAAACTAGTTGTTTTTTCACTCTTTTTGGAGCTATTTTGGAGACTTTTTACTCAATTATGGACTTAGCTATTTGGAATGAAGATTTGAAGATTCGAAGTTCGTGTTTGAAGATTTCTTGAAGATATTTTGAAGATTTGAAGACAATTGAAGAATTATTTCAAGAAGCAAGAATTGAAGATTTGGAGCTTAATTGCAAAGGATTAAAGCCAAGCCCAGAAGAAGCCCGAAAGTTAAGGATTTCTGGATATTTTATATGGGATTATATTTAGCCCATATAAGTCCACAATTGGAGTTAAAATCCCAATTGGTGTCCCATATATCCAAGGAAATATCCAAATCCCGTAATTTCCCGTAACTAGTCCTATTTGGACTAGGATTCAGCGCAGTCTCGGTAGAAAGGTCATAACTTTCTGCTCAGATGTCCGTTTTAGGCCCGTGAGTAGCCGTTGGAAAGCTAATTCCGAGATCTACAAATTTCCTTTGAAGTACAAAGCCCAGTTCTGCCATCTTCAAGCCCGAATCTTCCGTTCAAGTTTCTGCAGAAATCCAGAAAATTCCAGGATCCTATTTTGACTTGGATTCTACTCTAGGATGACATCTAATCCAACTTGGAGTCCAAGTTAGAGCTAAACCGTCCTACCCTTATTCCTCCACTATAAATAGCCACCTCCTGTAACACAAATCCCATGCTTTCACATACCACACAATTCTCTTTTTCTACCTTTCTTTAGTTCTAGTTTTTCTTTAGTTTTAGGTTAAGGGTGTCGACACCCCTTCTTCTTGAAGAGGGGTGCAATATCCCTTGTGCTTTCAAGGAGGAGGATTTTGCCTTCAAGTTCTGTAAGTTCTCTTAAGTCTCCCATGGATTTTCCCAAATCCATGAGTAGCTAAACTCTTAATACTTCTTTTCCTTGGGTGAATTCAATCAATAGATTATGGTGAGATTTCTATACTTATAATTTAATATTGAATTTTAGATAGTAGTGAGAGTCTCTGTATTATTTTATGATCTTGATTCTTATTAATTTGGACGGCCGCCGATGAGGTAAGTTTATGGATCTATAGCTAGATCAAGCTTAGAATTAACCACTCAAGTTTGATTGTATGTAGCAATTGAATGAGAATTACAACCTCCATTCAAGAGATAAACTTGCCATCGACCGAGAAATCCGTTGATGCTTGGTTCTCATGTGTGAAAAATAATTGTTCTTAATGCTTTGTTCTTAGGTGGTTCTTAAGCCCCAAAAGGGAAATCAATTGCCGAAGGAATAATAGGGATAATTTAAGCCCCAAAAGGGAAATCTTATCCAATATACATGATAGATTTTATCTAGGACAGTATTATCGAGGATAAGATATTGAATTCATCTTTTAAATCGAGGATCCATAGTTAATTTGATTGATTCATACCATAGGAGAATAAGTATGCCTTTTAATTATTGTTTGCTTATTAATTTGCTCTAGATTTAGATTTAATTTACTTTGCTTTGTTTTTAGTTTAATTACTTTCTTTTTAATTAATTTCTTTAATCCCCTGTTTTCTAAGTGATTTTTGGAAAAGATAAATTCTTTGGAAAAGATCTTCACAATTATAACCCTTCTCTGTGGGATTCGACCCCTACTTGCCTTAACTATTCTAGTTAGTTTTTGTGGGGATTATTTTATGGTCATTGACGACACGATCACTACCATCAATCAATTAATATAAAATGGATACCTTTTGTATATAAGCATTTAATTATATATATTTATACATAAAAAATAAATTACTTTTTTCATTTTTTAATTTATCTTATATGATATCAGACCCAAGATATATAGTTTATTTAGTATTGCATATATCTTATTGATTTTATATATTCTTAAATCGATTTGCAATTTAAAAGTAAAAAAAAACAAAGTAACAACCGACTAATAAGAGCTAATTTGTTCTATATTTTCTATGCAATTTTGCCTTATTTTGGTAGTCATATGTATCAGTTTACCCTAATATTTCTCATATTTGCTATTTCAGGCCCATTTAGAGCTATTGTTTAAGAAGATGAAGATTTAGAGCCTTGAAGTTTTACTTGTTGGCTGGATGCCTTTTGTTTTATTTTTTATACCCTTCGTGGGCTAGCTGCCTTTTGATTGAATTGTCTTAGATTCCTCCATTGAGATTTGATGGCTGCCATTGGTTAAGTTTTGCTTGAATTTAACGTTCTACAAAAAAATGCCGAAAAACATACCATTTCGTAATCTTGTGACTCTCTTGTCCAAGGTCCAAACCTCAAGCCACGATGACTTTCCTCAAAGCCACCACCTGACATCGTATATCCTCTCGTTGATTCGGTAATGGGAGTGGAAGCAGCATATCGTTACAAGAAGCTTAAAAAGAGACCGAAAATTCCTGAAAAAACTACCGCTACAGAACAGGCTACTACTAGTCAAGTATTTTCATTGCCAATTCTTTAATTAATATTTTAGTTTTGTTGGTTTTGATGTATATATAGTGTAATAATTTTGTTAACTACAAGAAAAGAGGCCTTTAGAGGTCATTCATATACCCTATAGAGACGGTAAACCGCGAACATGACACATCAAGCTAGACTGATTTTGAAATAACCGCCAGCCTTGTTTTGCCAGCACTCACGTAAACCCAATCCAGCAAGTATTTAAATCTGGTAAATTACAAGTGATACAGTGGCCAAAGAAAAAGTTATTGCATAACTTAGGAATCATATCACAAAAACTCTACAAATTGTACCTCCGGTTTTTTTTTAATTGTAATTTGTTGTGTTCTGAATTTATCATCATTAGAATTATTATATATATTTATATATACACACACAATATTTGAAGGGTTTGTTCTGTCCCTGCATGTTTTTGGACACAACGTTGCAGCACCAAAACATATTAAAACATCAATTGAACATATGGATAACATCGTTCCAACTATGATTATTATTCGATGATGTATTAACCCTGAATCTGATTTGAAGATAGTACAGTCACAGTGGCCAATTTGGAATCTCTTTAGGCTTCTTGGAAAAACCATTTTTCCAATAGGCCTATGAAGGCTAGCCTGATTTTTTTTCTGGTTCTGTTGCAGCCAATACCATCTAGAAACTTCTTCACGACTTCCTTTGTCAACTGTTTTGACTTAGCGATGTCCACGACAAGAAGTTGGCCGAGGCAATACTGGTAACCTTTCTTTGGAGCCTTTGAATGGTTTTGAAAGGCATAGTCCAACCTGTAAGCCCCTATAGGTGTTCATCTGCCAAGCAAATCAATTCCTTACTAAATTACACGATCAATTTAGTGTTTACTATTTTGATCATCATGGTCACCAGTTCTGTCCACCCTGTCGTACTTTATGGTTGACACACTCTTTTGGGGATAATTGGGACTACGTTTACAGTTGGGGTGGGGATAACTTTTATGAGCTTGATTTTTTTTTTACCTATAGATGGTATAGGGTAGGGAACACTATTATCTATCCTGATGGGAGTAGGTACATCATGAAAGACATATGGATCTTCACAACCATTTTCACAAAGGTGGAGCAAAACAATTTGAGCAATTGACCGGTCGTTGATCAAATCACAAGATAATTCCCCACAAACCAATAACAAAATAGCTAGGACAAGTAGGGGTCGAATCCACAAGGAGAGAGAATAATTTCTTCACTAATTAATTATGTTAGAAAGAGTAATTTGAAAGATGAGATTTTTGGAATTTAAAATTAAAATTAACATAACAAATTAAGAACAAAGTAAATTGAGTAATTAACTATGTAAAACAAACCTCCAATATAGAATCTATTTCACTCTTGACAATATTAACATGGATCATCGACACAAAGCATGAATTCGATATTAATTGCCAATCAATTAAGCATCATAAATCATTCTAAAGTAGTATGTATCCTAAGACGTAGGCTTCAACTTTCCTTAGAACAAAATAATCTCCCTAATATCTTAAACAACCTCACTTGAACAATTGGTATAGGAACAGACGTAATGCTAATTCCAACATACTAAAAAGATTAATCCGTATCTCACTGCAATTAACCTCAAATGTTATAATCTATGGTTTCAGCCCTTCATATAACACGCATTAGGTTTTATTAATCCACATGCATGATAAATCAATACCAAACTTGCCTACGTCAATTTCCATCTCGGCCTAAAGATTTCAACAAGGTTTGATATCCCATTGAACCTAGGACTCCTAGCATTCAAATGTTACTTGGACCAACTTTAGCTTGACTCATGCTACTTGAATCTAACTTAGCATTTATATTATCAAGATAAGTAGGCCTCCAAATCCATCAAGATAGAAATACATAAATTGAAGTGCAGAGATAAGAAACGTATTCAAGTGAAAATCAAATTATTAAGAACAAGAATCTCCCCATAAATTAAATGTCAAGAGATCAATAAGATTCTACATTGGAGAAATAAAAGATTAGCTACTCATGAATTGAGTATCCATCAAAAACGAATAGAAAAACCTAAGATATGGCCGGCGGCTCCTTGCTCCAATTCTTGATCAAAATTGCCAACTCCAACCCAAAAAAACCCCCTTTTCTAGAGACTTAGGGCTAACTTAACCTAGGACAAGATAGTAATTTAGGCACATTAAACCACCTCAAATTGGGTTTAAAGTCGTCCTCCAGGTCTGGGCTAACTTTTAGCACCGAATTAGGGTTTATCAAATCATCTTGGGCTTGATTCTTGGGCTTATCAAGGTCCAGCATGTCTGCAGAAACTTCTGGGGCTTTTTCGTCCACGATAACGGCAAAACTGAGCTTCGAGCAAAACACGAAAGTTGTAGCTCTCGGAGTAAGCTTTCCAACGGCTGCTGATACGCTTCAAACAGAGTTCTGGATCAAAAGTTATGGCAAAAATACAGAAGGGTCGCCAAATCTGGAAACAAGTGAAGAAGATTCAAGGTGAAGGCTCACAAGGCAGCTAGGTGGCGCGCGCATGGCACGCTACCCGATTCCCCCTGGGCGCCCATGTGGTATGCTTGTGCGCCCAAGTCGTTGGCCTCAGCACCCATGTCGCCAGCGCCCATGTGCTTGCTGGTGGCATGTCTCGACTCCAGCTGGGGGCCCATGTGGTATGCTTGGCGCCCCATGTGGTTTGCCTCGCGACCCATGTCCTCCAGTGCTATGACACATCTTGACATGTCTTCTTGCCTTGAAATTCAACTTTGCTCCTTTGCTTCAAACTCTTGAAAATCAATCTTATGATGATAAAATTGACTCTTCAAGCTCTTCAATCACGATCATATTGGCTCCATTCTTCCTCGAAATTGTCCTTGGAAAATTTGTGTAAATAATCATCCAAAAAGGCTCCAAAAAGGCACAAAAGTGGTGATTTTGCACTT
>AWWV01016078.1:0-14106 GCA_001974805.1 Corchorus capsularis | reverse complement strand
AATGATCCATGTTATTTATGTCAAGAGGGAGATTAATTCTATGTTGGAGGGTTTTCTTTAATTGTTTTCTTAATTTATTCTCTGCTTTTTAATTAATTGCTTTCTTTAATTTTCTTGATTGCTTTCTTAGTTAATTATGTAGTTTGTTAGATTTAATTTTAAACTCTTTTCCAAAATTCTCTTTATTTTATTTTGTTTTAAGAAAAAGAATAATAACCAATTTCTCTATGGGTTCGACCCCTACTTGCCCTAGCTATTCTTAGTTAGTAATTGTTGGGATATTTATTTTATGGTCATTGACGGCACGACCACCATCCTATCCCTTAGCGAAGTCCTACTCAAAGCAGTATGCTTTATGGCCATGGCATCTTCAACAGAAAATATACTATCAATAAGATCAGTATTCCAGCCTCCACTATCCGGATCCACCAAGTCTGATACTAATGCATCTTCACTAATTTTCCCTACAGCAGATTTTGGAATGAAATTAGGTATACCAGGCACCCATTTATCCTGCAAAATTCGAATATCTTGCTCATTCCTGACACGCCATCGAACCCCATACTCTAACAAATCTTTCAAGCTCCATATGCTTCGCCAAATAAAAGAGGGATTCCATCCAAGTTTTGCACCTAGGAAATTAGTTCTCGGGAAATATCTTGCTTTTAGAACTCTATAGGCTAAACTAGAGCATTCAGTTAAAAGCCGCCACCCTTGCTTGGCTAAAAGAGCTAAATTAAAATCTTCCATATCCCTAAAACCCATACCTACAAAGTCTTTGCTTTTGCATAAATCCCTCCAACTAATCCAATAAATAGGCTTTTTTTCACCTCTTTGCTTCCGCCAAAATCGTGACAAAAGGCTGTTAATCTCATTGCATAAAATCTATGGTAGTGCAAAAACGCTCATTGTATACGTGGGAATAGCCTGTAGAACTGCTTTGATCATATTTTCTCTTCCTCCTTGAGATAGCATTCGAACATTCCAACTTTGTAACTTCTTCCAAATTCGGTCTTTTAAAGTCCCAAAAGCTTGGCGACGATTCTTCCCTACCATTGCAGGAAGCCCCAAATACCTTTCTATGCAGTCATGTTCTTGAACACCAAAGAGATTCAGAAGCTCCTCTCTATGTTCCCTCTGTACATTATTACCAAAAATGATTGCTGATTTATTGAAATTAATTTTCTAACCCGAACACTCCTCATATCTCATTAGTATGTCCTTCACCTGTTTGCTCTCCACCATATTTGCTTTTCCAAACAAAAGGCTGTCGTCAGCAAAAAACAGGTGGTTGATCTGCGGACCATTCCGACTTGCAGCAACACCTCGTAACAGACCTTTATCCTGACTATCTGAAAGCATGGCCGAAAAGGCTTCAGTGCAGAAAGGAACAAATAAGGAGAAACTGGATCCCCTTGTCTCAAACCCCGCTTTGGAGAAAAACTCTCCGAGACTTCACCATTAACAATAACTGAAAAAGAAACCGATCGAACACAATACATAATTAAATCTACCCATCTACCATCGAACCCCACTCTTCTGATTACAGCATCCAAAAAATCCCATTCAACTCGATCGTAGGCCTTGCTCATATCCAATTTTAGTGCAAAATGCCCCTGCTGCCCTTTCTGATTTGTCCACAAAGTATGGAGCAATTCGAAGGCAACCAAGATGTTATCAGTTAACAATCGGCCTGGTACAAAAGCGCTTTGATTTTCACTTATGCACCTGGGTAGAAAAGCTTTCAACCTGTTCACCAAAACTTTAGAAATGATTTTGTAAAGCACATTACAGAGACTGATCGGCCTGAAATGAGTCATATTTTTTGGTTCTTTTATTTTGGGTATCAAGGTTATATGAGTATGGTTGACATTAGAAGAAAAATTACCATTAAGAAAATTCAAACAAAGAGCAACTACATCACTACCTACAATAGACCAATATTTTTGGTAAAAGAAAGCAGGCATACCATCAGGACCTGGTGCCTTAGTGGGGTGCATCTGTTTGAGGGCTAAAAGAATCTCCTCCGCGGTGAACTCTGAAAGAAGGGTCACGTTCATTTTCATTGTTACTCAGGGTTGAATCTTATCAAGAATATCAGTAAAGTGCTAAGGAGTCGTAAAACTAAACAGTTTTTGGAAATAAGAAACAGCCAGTTGTTGAATATCATCCAGATCAGTGATCCAATCTCCATTTTCTCCCTCCAAACCAACGATTAAATTCTTTTTCCTCCTTTTGTTAGCTTGAGCATGGAAGTAATTCGTGTTCCTATTTCCATCTCGAAGCCAGTTAACTCGACCCCTCTGCATCCAATAAACTTCTTCCTCTTCCAAAAGCTTATTTAATTCCCCCCTAATCTGTTTTTGCCTTTCAACATCACCATAATTCGAACCTGCTAGGTGATTTAACTCCGCCCTCAAGGCATCGATTTTATCTCGGAAATTACTAACCTTATTTGCAAAAGTCGATCTTAGGCCATCTGATAAGAATCTAGTTGTACTAGATTCAAATCCAACCTTTGAATATCCACCAAAGTCGACTTGAACTTCTTCAACTCCTAGACTTGTATGTCGATGACCTTCACAAAGCTATCCCTCCTCTTTCGTCGGCCTTAAGCACTCAATTAGACCTGCAATTGAATTCTCAAGATCACAAGATTCACAAACAACTAAGTTATCTCAACCTAATTGCTTGCTAGGACTCTACAAGATGAAGAACCCTAAGTTTGCTCAAACTAGGACAATGAAGCTAAGATAATCAATTTGGGAAAATAATCCTCAACTTTATTAATCAACTCAACTTCAACTTTTACAAGAGATATTGGTGGCCTTATATAGTGATAGGGTCAACCAAAATCCTAAAATAAATCCTAATTTTCGTCCAAATATAAGGGCTAGGTAAAAACTAGTCCTTGCCCAACTAGGAAAAGGAAATAAAGACATAATTAAACAAGGATTGGACTTAGTCAACCAAGGCCCAATCCAAATAAGGTCCAAACTTAAAAATAAGCTAATCTAAGATAGAATTAAGCCCAAACAAAGATAACTAATGATAATGGGCTCATGCCATGATGTCAATCCGGCCATCTAGAATCATTAGCAAGCAATGTGATGAACTTGTAATTGATTTGTAATTTCTTGCCCAAATCATCACCAAAGCACTTCAATTGAACTTCAATGGTCTTCAAGTCTTCAAGATGAGTTAAAACAAGGCCCATGAGTGCATCCTTGAATCTCTTAGTTCTTGCTCTTGTCATCGGACTATTAGGCATCTTCAATGGATCGAATAGCATCTTTTTGGTGCTTGGAACATGCTCAACGATATCTCTATGATCTTCATACATCTTCATGCTTCCTTGCAGCCCTTGCACGTCCTTTCCATGCTCTCCATGCTTGTCTCCAAGTCCATAATAAGTCCTTGGCGCATAATTCCTTCCATGATCAGCCTTGGGCGCATCAATTAAGAGAGATCATTAAGAGAGTAGTGGACCGCCAATCCATAGGACTTGAGTACAAACAGGAGAGCACAAGTCAAAGGTATAAGCACACACACACACTTGTGAGGATTTTACTACTAATTTTTGTTCTTTTTATAGGTACCATGGAAGGAGAACAAGACCAAGCCAATTTGGCTACCATGTTACAATATATGATACAAAGAGTGGATACCATGATTGATAAAATGCAACGAGTAAAAGAGGGTAATTTTAGCCTAGATTCTAATGGGGATGGTAATGAGTTAGCTTTACTTAGTTTGGTAGATAGGAGAAATTTGAGAGCCTATGTGAAAGGGGATGTTCATAGGGAGAATTTGTTTCACACTAGGATGTATGCGAATGGGAAGCCTAGTAGTGTGATTATAGATGAGAAGAGTTGTAAAAACATAGTTAGTGACTATTTGGTGATAGAGTTACAACTACCTACTTCTAATCATCCTAAACCCTATAGCTTAGGTTGTTTCAATGATAGAGAAGACATTAGTGTTAACAAACAAGTTTTAGTTTCTCTTTCTTTGGGCAGGTACAAAGGAGATGTTTTGTGTGATGTCTTACCCATGCAAGCATGCCATGTACTACTTGGTCGACCATGGCAATTTGACAGCAAAGTTCATCATGATGGAGAGACCAATAAGTATTCTTTCATGTGTGGTAAGAAGCCTCTTACTTTAATTCCTTTATCACTTCAAGAAGCTTTAAAAGATCAAATTAAAGTGAGAGATGATTTTGCTAAATTGGATGCTGAATTTAGGGCTAAAGAAAAGAGTAAATCTGAACCTAAAATTGATGATTGTTTTGATGATAAAACAACCTTAGTTGCAAAGAGTGTTTTAGATGTTGTTTGCAATGATACCAAACCTAATTTAAGTGATGTTTGCAGGTCTAATTGAGTGCTTAAGGCCGACGAAAGAGGAGGGATAGCTTTGTGAAGGTCATCGACGTACAAGTCTAGGAGTTGAAGAAGTTCAAGTCGACTTTGGTGGATATTCAAAGGTTGGATTTGAATCTAATACAACTAGATTCGTATCACCATCTCTCGTCCCTTGTAAGCGAGTTTGAAGGTCTGAACACGCTCCTTTACTCCAAACATCATTAAGATATGTTTCAAAATTACTCTCACGACACCAAGCTGTTTCGAAATATTTCCGACCGGCCTTTCTCCTTCGTTTCTCATGTGAATCAAACCCCTTTGTAGTACTTAAAAGAATAGGGGCATGGTCCGAAACACTCGACACCAAATGATGAAGACTAGCATCCGAGAAATTCTCCTTCCAAATATCTGTCGCCACACATCTATCTAGTCTTTCCGAAATAGGGCCCCTCCACCATGTATATGTGTTGCCAAGGTACCCTAGATCGTGAAGGCAGCAATCCTCCAAGGTTTGTCGAAAATCCAACATCTGATTTTGAGGTCGAGCCCGTCCACCTGCTTTCTCCCATCCCCACAATAATTCATTAAAATCACCCATACACACCCAAGCCTTAACCTCATGTATAGCAAGATGTCTTAGCAAATTCCAAGAATTCATCCTTTTCCTAGTGTCTGGATCACAATAAAAGCCTGTTAATCTCCATTTATCTTTCCCGTTCTTCTCATCTACCAACATATCAATGTGATTTCTGGAATAACTCAACAAAACAAGATCAACACTATCATCCCACATCATAGCAAGCCCACCACTCTTACCATCCGAATCCACACCAAAACAAAAAGAAAAAATGCATCTACTTCTAATTTACTCCAACTTCCTACTATGTAGCTTAGTCTCCGAAAGAAAAATGACATTGGGACTTTCCTTTCTGATTAGCTCCTTAAGAGCTCTAACTACACATGGGTTCCCAAGCCCACGGCAGTTCCATGCAAGGCCTATCATGGCTCTTGGCGGGGCTGATAAACAGCCTCCACCATTAAATCATCAAAACTCAAAGCTGTGTTGCACCTCTTCGTCTTCTGCCCATGCACGTCCACTTCCTCCTCCATTTTTCCTTTCTCTCCTTGTCCAAACCTTTTCCCTAGTGAAACACCACATAATGAATTACTTTGTTCTCCAGTATTAACTCTCTTAGGTAGCAGCTTCTTTCTTCTTGGAATGTGACCTTTGGAACCTGAATGCCTTGAAGCGGAGGAAACTTCAACATCTGTGGAAAGCCGAGTCGCCTGGAAATTAAAACAACCCGGGGCTTGCTCCCCTTGTTCCACATTTTTAAATTGGGCTTGATTTTCATGAGCAACATTTGTTTGGGGCAAAAAATCTCCTTCTCTATGGTTGGGCTCTCCTCGGCCCAAAATAGAATCCAAAACTATATGATCCAAATTTTGTTTCTGTTTAGCTACCTTAATCAAATCTTGAACAATAACAACTTCTCCTTTGCCACCACGTTTATTCGAATCAACCTCAATCAAATCTCTTGATGGCCGTATCCCTTGATTAACTCCAGTATCGCTCACCGTCAACTTCTCCCCAAATCCCTCCCTTTCCTTATCTAATAGCACAATTAAATTATCTCCAATCACCTCCTTATCATCCGGCCTCCTTAAATTACGGGATTGTAGATTGATTCCCGCATTAATCAACTCCTTCCTCCCTGATGGTACCTGTATCTCTTTCCGACCACCGGATCTTGCAGGATTTGTAGTAAGGAGCAAAGCTCGATTGGTGACTTTCTTTGTCCCGGAAAATCCAACAGTTCCATTAGAAATTCCCATGCTCTTCTCCAGATTACAGAAAGCTGCACTACCAACCGCTTCTCGTTTCCTCTTTAGAGGTGAAGCACATAACCATGATCCATATTGATAATCTCCAGATTCCCGAACACTATTTGCATCAGGGCAGTGCAATCAAAATCATCATGTCCCAGAAAGCCACAAATCGGACACAGTAATGGGAGTCGTTCATAAGTTAGCCTTCCTTGGATTATCCCATCTCCACTTTTCACTGCAATTATCCGCCTTAGAGGCTTTGTGAGATCAATGGAAACACGAATTCTCAGAAACACACCCCAACCATCATCATCCAAGGTATCATTAACATCCACCAGATTTCCTAACCGACTGCCAATATTCTTTGCCATGGCTTCCGATCTCATGCCCATCGTTAAATCATAAACTCGAATCCAAAAAGGACCCTTTGTGAATACATATTGATTAGGCCTTAAATCACCATTGTAACCAGCAAAAACCAATAAGTATTTATCAAATTTCCAAGGGCATCCATCAATAACCCTATCTCAATCTACCATTGATTGGAATTTAAATAAAAACAAATTTTCCTCCATCTCCACAATCGTGATCTCTTTTACCAGACGCCAAATACTTTTCATTGTAGTCATGAACCCCTGTTTATTGAAAGGTTTCTCAGTCAGCAGTTTCCCTACCAACCATGGTTTGACAGTGCTATCCGCCGCTTTCGAAACAGGGACATCTTCTATAACATCTGCTAATTCATCTTCAGTCAATTTCAAATTTTTCCACATCCCAATCACCTCATCCGCCATGACCACAACCCGGAAGACAAAACAAAACAAGCAGACCACAACTAGATCCAAAAACTGTAGAACTCGATAGCGAAACCTGAGCACTGACTAAACTGGAAAGAACTCAAACTCGAAACGGAAAGAACACTCGCACTCCTCTCCAGAGAGAAGCCCGGAAGAGACTCCTTGAAAGCCTTCAATTACAAATTCTTTTTTCTTAGAAAAGATAAGTTCTTTAAAAGTGAGAATTAATTCTGAAAATTATTTTTTTCTATGTCTCATAAATGATGATTATTAGCATAGCGAAGTTTTCGATCTTATGAGATAAATAGAAATTTATAATTTGAATTAATTTGAGATTTTTACCACTAATAATGTGCCTAATGTTCATTTTAAATTCATCATTGTAGTGAAATGGCATCTAAAAACATAGTTGCTGATTTGACCAAAGGCGAAAAGCTTGACGGTCAAAACTATGATATCTAGCAAAGGAAGATTCAATATCTTCTTAATGAGCAAGAGGTTCTGGAAACCTTAACCACCACCATGGTACGACCTGAGGAGGGCAATATAGCCCAACATCGTCGTGATAAGGAGGCTTATGACAATTGGGTCAAAAAGGATAGATGTGCACGCTTTACAATGCTGAGTAGCATGCACAATGACCTGATTGGGGAATTTGAGAATTTCCTTACTGCTAAGGAAATGTGGGATCAACTGAAAGTGACATTTTGTCAAACATCAGCACAAGGCTTCGTGCTTTGAACCTGAAATTTCAGCAATATACTAAAGATCCGAAGCACACTATGCCTGAGCATCTTCGAGTGATGAGCTCGATGATTCGTGATCTTGGAGGAGCTAGTGTTGATCTCAGTGATGAACAACAAGTGTTTGCAGTGATTCGTTCACTCCCTGACCCAGAGTGGTCTCAAATGAAGCTCCTCATGACCCACAGTGAGGACATTAAGACCTTTAATGACATTTCACGACACCTTGAGCTTGAGGCTGAGCGCCTATAGACATCCAAGGCTATTGCTCTCGTAGCCCACGCGGGGAGACAAGGAGCATTAAAGAAAAAGCCTAAGCACAAGTGGCAAGGCAAAAAGGAGCCTATTCATAAGGTTAATCAAAATAGGCCTGCCAAGCCACAAGAAAGAAAAGGTGCAAAGAGAAAGGATGTTAGTAAGCTCAAGTGCTATAACTATGGACAGAAAGGACACTTTGCCAAGGATTGCACTAATTCGAGAAAGGTAAAGATCCATGCTTCTCCTAAGTCCATCTATACATTTGTTTGTACACATGCATTAGTTGCTCAACTGTTTCCTGATTGGATTGTTGATACAGGCGCAAACAAGCACGTAGTGCGTGATAGAGATGGTTTCGTAGATTATCACCGAGTTTCAGCTGACACTCAGTATGTCACTCTTGGAAATGAAACAAGAGAGGAAGTCCTTGGAATGGGTTCGTACCAGCTAAGGATGAGCAGTGGAAGCATGTTGTTGCTTCACGATGTACTTTATGCTCCTGGAATTCGTTGTAATCTATATTCAGTTTTAGTTATGATTTCCTTAGGATATTCATTTCTCTTTAGTATTGATGGTTTGGATATTTATTTTCAAAAGGCATTTTTAGGACATGGTACTTTGATTGGTAGTTTCTTTAGTTTGGATTTGGATGATAATAAAATGGATTCGTTTTCCACAAATGTTTTTTATGCAAACAGTGGTTCTGTTACATGGCACTCTAGACTTGGACATATTGGCCAAGATAGGATGAAAAGACTTGCAAGAGAAGGCTTATTGGGCTCTCTCACAAAAGTCGATGTTCCTACATGTGAGCCTTGCTTAGTAGGAAAAGCAAGCAGAAAGCCTTTTGGTAAGGCAACAGGAGCTAATCATCCTTTAGAATTAGTTCATTCGGACATATGTGGTCTGATGAATGTTAAAGAACATCACGGTGCAAGCTATTTTCTCACATTTATTGATGACTATTCACGTTTTGGGTACGTGTATTTGTTGTCTCATAGGCATGAAGCTTTGGATTATTTCAAACTCTTCGTAGCCGAGGTAGAAAATCAAAGAGAAAGGAGTTTGAAAACTCTTAGGACCGATCGTGGTCGAGAATACTTGTCTGATCAGTTCAAGACATTATGTGAGGAAAAAGGCATATTAAGACAGTTAACCATTCCTGGAACATCGCAGGAAAACGGTGTTGCTGACCGCAGGAATCACACTCTACTAGACATGGTTAGTTCGATGATGGCACAAGCCAATCTTCCCATTAAGTTTTGGGGAGATGCTTTATTAACCGCTGCCTATATACTTAATCGAGTGCCTAGTAAATCAGTACCCTCAACGCCATACGACTTATGGACTAGACGACAGCCCAATTTAGAATATTTACGCCCTTGGGGATCGGCTGGATATGTTCACAATCCGAATTATAAATTTGGAAAACTTGGGCCTAAAGCAAATAAACAAGTGTTCATAAGATATCCTGAGAATTCAAAGGGGTATGTCATGTATGGTGAACACCCAGATGGGGGTATGAGAGAAATGGAATCTCGAAATGTATGTCATGTATGGTGAACACCCAGATGGGGGTATGAGAGAAATGGAATCTCGAAATGTGAAATTTCTTGAAGAAGAATTTCCAAGTATTGGTGAAGTACAAAATGATCTTCACTTGTATGAGTTGCAAGAAGAGATCACACAACCCTTTGTCGATGGTGGGGAAACAAGAACTCAACCAGAGATCGACAAAGGTAGTGGGAGTATGTCCATAGGAAATGCACCCAATAGTGGGAGCATGCCAATAGAAGTGGATTCCCAAAATGAAAGCATCGAATTACGTAGGAGTACACGTGGAAATATTCTGCGTCGTCGTTTTGAAATCGAAAATAATGCTTTCATAAGTATTTTGCAAGATGATGATGAACCTGCTTCTTTTCAAGAAGTTTTAGCATCATCCACTCGAGATAAATAGTTAGCTGCCATGAAGGATGAAATGGACTCTATGGCCAAAAACAATGTGTGGGAGTTAGTTGATCTACCTCTGGGTCGCAAAACTATTGAGAATAAATGGTTTCTTAAAGTTAAGCGTAAATCAGATGGATCAATTGACAAGCATAAGGCCCGATTAGTAGCGAAAGGTTATACTCAAATTGAGGGTATAGACTATGATGAGACATTCTCTCTTGTTGTGAGAATGGCCCCAATTCTCTTAATCCTTGCCATAGTGGCCCATTTGGATTTAGAGTTGTTCCAAATGGATGTTAAGACTGCATTCTTCAATGGTGCGATAAATGAGGAAATTTATATGGACCAGCCTATTGGTTTTGAAATCAAAGGCCAAGAACATAAGGTTTGTCGTCTTAAAAGATCAATTTATGGTCTTAAGCAGTCTTCTAGACAATGGTACCATGGATTCCATGAAGCCATAATAGCTTTTGGCTTCGTAATGTTGGAAGAGGACCATTGTGTGTATGTCAAAAATACGTTTGAAGGAATTTTGATTCTTTCACTATATGTGGATGACATACTATTAGCAGGAAACAATATGCAGATGATCAATGCCACTAAAAATTGGCTATCCTCCACTTTTGAAATGAAGGATATGGGTGAAGCCAATTATGTACTTGGCATTAAAATTTTAAGGGATCGTTCAAAAGGTATTCTTGGTTTGTCTCAAGAAACATATATTAAAAGAATATTAGAACGATTCCGGATGCATTATAGTAACCCAGTTGACACTCCAATTGAAAAAGAGCTTAAAGTAAGTCTAGATCATTGTCCAAAAACTGAAGAAGAAAAGAAAAAGATGGAACGAGTTCCATATGCAAATGCTATTGGGAGCCTAATGTATGCTATGTTGTGTACACGCCCTGATATTTGCTTTGCAGTTGGTTTGGTAAGTCGTTACCAAAGTAATCCAGGACCTGCCCATTGGCAAGCTGTCAAAAGGATATTCAGGTATCTTCGTGGTACTACAGACTATGTCCTCTGCTACAAAAAGGGTGAGATGAAACTGAAAGGATTCAGTGATGCCGATTGGGGTGGAGACCAAGATGGTAGAAAGTCCAGCTCAGGCTATGCATTTATGCATGGAAAGGCAACTGTTTCTTGGTGCAGTAAGAAACAATTATGCATAGCATTGTCAACCATGGAAGCTGAATATGTGGCATGTTTAGCGGCAGTGCAAGAAGCCATTTGGTTAAAGAGATTCATGCAGAGCTGGGGAGATACTGCACTTTCTGATGAACCAGTCTTGATTTATTGAGACAGCATGGCTGCACTAGCATATACTAAGGACCTAAAATATCATGGGAGGTCCAAGCATATTGACATTCGTTTTCACTACATTAGAGATATGATCAAAGAAGGAGAAGTTGTTCTCAAACATGTATCCACTAGCAATATGGTTGCTGATCCTTTCACGAAACCTATTGCTAGAGACAGTTTTAAAACTCATGTTAAGAGCTTGGGATTGTCAAAATTTTGATGGACATTGTATTTCTGATTTATGCAATAAAGTTATGATTTTCCCTTGTTAGAATTTTGTAACAAAGAATTATAATTTAGGCACTTACATGTAAATAGGCGAGATCAGTCCACTCACACGGATGATCACCCTAATTTTGGGTAACATGTAGGATGAGACTAGAACATGACAAGGATTTGATGTTTTTGGTGACATTAAATTGAGAGAGTCAAATGCTAAATGGTAGCATTTTCTACTATGAGGTTAGTAGAAATGTCATGTTCGATACTAGTCGCCTCAATACGTTTTGAGATGAGACTTAATATGGAAATAAGTCGTTATAATGAGATAACCCCACTATTTCATTAAGCCTATAGTAAGCCGACAAGTTATGAGCAAAAGTATATGGAGTAATACTTTTGGCGATTATGACTTGAGTTAAATACTTGTAGTAGTATTTGGACCGTAATCGTACGACATAGGAAGCATGACATGGGCCATTTAGTGGGAGCTTTGTCGTAGCATACATATCATACTGTATGTGCTTTTGACCACATAGGTGAGTGACAAGATGTTGTTTCCCTCCTTGTCACTGTGTGAGCCCTATAAAAAATGCCCTTGAACCCAAACCTATATTATGAAAATTGGAGTATATGTAACACCTTAGTATGTGATCTAAGGGGCATGAATGATTACTATGCCACAAGGGACATGCTAGGAAAGTACTCTAATCCGAGTGGATTAATATTAGGAATGGGGTAAGACCAATTGAGGCTTTACACGAGTATTGTGATTCATAGCCCGGGCGATTATCAAATGAGTAATTGGTAATCATGAAATCACAAGTACTAGTGAATCAAATGTGGGAGTAATGAGGGATTAACTCCATGATTCAGTGTAAACTAATTGATTTGGGGCATGGACGAGTACTCCATTTATTCGTGACCTATATTAGTCTGGTGGAAACTTAATAAAGGTCCAGACTCTTCATTGTTACTTCGTCCGGTCACACACTCTCTTTCTGTATGTAAGTATTTGCTAACTAAGACTGTGAACATTTTGTGGTGGGTTTTTTAAATGAGGATAAAGTGGGAGATTTGTTAATTTATCCGCACTTAACATTAGAAAATATCTTATTATCTGTTAATAAGATATGATTAAATAAATCTCCTATTTATTTATTGAGATTTGTTAAGTAACAAATTCAATTGAATTAGATTACCTGATTATTAGTTAATTAGGAGTTTAACTCCCATCAGAAGTCTAAGTGACTTCATCTGGTAGTTCTATATAAGAAGAACTATTTGGAGAAAATAACGCTTCTTTTTCCTTAAGAAAATATTCACCAAAGAGTTAGTTCATACTGGAGATTCACCAGTACTCATAGGATTTAGAGTGTGGAAATTTGAGAAGACACTAGTTGCCTTCTCTTGACGGACCAAGAAAGCCAAGGAAGCTCCGTTCGTAAAACAAGTAGAGGCCTTTGAAGACACGCAATTATCTTTGTAAGTCCGTTGCGTATTTTATTTATTCATGTCTAATAGTTAAGTTTACAAGAGTGTTCATATGCAAAACTAGGGCTTAAGTGATTAAAGAGACCCATATTGGGCTTGGACAATGAGTAGATTTCTAGCCTTGCTCTTCCTTGATAAAGTGTGTGCGCATGTTGGGACATACACCCACATGTATACTCTAGGCGGCTCTTAGACTTATAATTTTTCTCAGTCATCACCTTGGATCACATAGGTGATGACATGGGCTTCCATGGGTTTGTAGGACGTTCTATGCTTCCATGTATAGACATATGACTACATGTCGCCACATGTAGACACATCTTCTCATTTCTGAGATTTCAAGTGCTCCAATATTGTTCTTACTCCAATTTGACTCCATTTAGCTCCATTTTTACGAAACATTGCACATTTCTCTCCAAATCGGCCTATGAAGATAAAACATACTAATGTAGGTAAAGTTAGCCCAATAAAAGTGATAAAACCATGCAATATATATATATATATATAATGCACGCTCTATTTTGGTCTCATTAATTCTACGTCTGCTTCTTGTCCAAGGTACAAGTATCAAAGCTGGAAAAATAATCATTAGGCTAATAATCAGTAGGTAGAGTTCTCTTCTATCAGTTGGCAACTCTCCTCAGCCTGCTTTCACCTGAACACTAAATACATAGAGCATGTTATATACAAACGCATAGTGCATGTATAGATAATATTGCTTCTCCATGAATGAATTAGCTGGCTGTTGACTCCATGTATTTTTGATGATAACAAAACATTCTATTTAGTGTGACTAATCAAGCTATCTAGTGTGCAATGTTTATTTGAGCATTATACTTAACGTACGGTTGTGGCCAAACCAATCCACATGAAGCTCATTAGCACAGAGGAAGCATACTATGATTAAAGCCTTTATGGTAAGCTCAAGTCAAGAAGGATTGATGAAGACTTAGCTCAGCACATCAAGGCAGAAGCAGAAGCTACAAGTTACTGTAGATAAGATATTCAACAGAAGGAAGTATTAGTGCCAACAAAGTGGAAGGTGAATTTAGTGGGACTAATACCAGAAGCAAAAGGCAATACTAGAAGCAATGATTAGTACCAATAATAAGAAGCATCACTTTAGTGGGACTACCAGACATC
>AWWV01016077.1:0-30541 GCA_001974805.1 Corchorus capsularis | reverse complement strand
GAGGGAATGCACCAACTCTTTCATTTCTTTCATCTCTTTGCGCATTGATGATTCGAACTCTGACTCATTAGACTTGAGAATCTCTTCTGATGTGCTAAATTGTTGAATGTTCTCAGGCATGATGTTGAGCAGCTTCCTTGCTTCCTTGGGTGTTTTGAATGTCAAGCTACCTCCACTTGTTGCATCAATGTAGACTCGATCTTCATAAAACAATCCATCATAGAATTGTTGTATCAAGAGTTCCTCGCCTATGTTGTGGTAGGGGCAGCTTTCACAAATCTTGTTGTACCTTTTCCAATATTTAAACCACTTCTCATTAGGTAATTGTCGACAAGAGTTGATTCTTCTTCTGACATCGGCGCGTTTTACTTCTGGAAAGTACTGGTTCAAGAATGCTCTCTCCATTCCCTTCCAAGAAGTAATCGACTTTGATGGCAAACTCCAAAACCATTCTCTTGCTTTACCTTCCAAAGTAATTGGAAAAGTTCGAAGCCTTGCTTGCTCTTGACGCATCCCAATAATCATAGCACATTTGATGATGAAATCTTGCAAATACTCATGAGGATTCTCGTGAGGTTCTCCATGAAAAATTGGTAACAAATGGACCACTCCTGGCTTTAACTCGTAGGAGAAATCTTCTAGATAATCAATGCATGGGGACTTCATCTCACAATTGAAATTCAACTCCCTTAAAGTAAGTGATTGCTCCATTGTCTCGAAATTCTAACTCCAAGAAAACAAATACTAGAAAGAAAAATTTAGCACTAAAACGAAAATAAGAAGAAAAAGATAAGGGTAAGAAATTCTTAGGTGATAATTTGTCTTCAATCTTCTTGTTGCTTCCTTCCTTCCCCGGCAACGGCGCCAAAATTGTGATCGGTCGTTGAACAAATCACAAAATAAATCCCCACAAACCTATAACTATTAGCTAGGGCAAGTAGGGGTCAAATCCACAGAGAAGGTAGGAGCAAATCAAAGCCAAATTACACAAAAGAAAAACTTACCAAAGGGGATTTTTTATAGGTTTTCAAAATAGGTAAACTAAATTAGAAAACAATTAAATAAAACTAAACTAGAGATCTAGAAAACAATTTAAGAAAAGCAATTAATTGAAAACATACTTCTTTTCCTCTAGGTAATTATTTTGATCAAGTAAATCGTGGATCATAGACACCAAGCAAGAATTTGACTTAAATTGCAATCAATTAAGAATCATAAATCATCCCAAATCGATATATAGCCTAAGACGTAGACATCAATTTTCATTGGAACAAAGTAATCCTCTTAATCTCTTAAACAACTCTATTTGAATAAATGGTCTAGGGCGAGGACTCCTACTTTCCCTAACATGCTACTAGTCAATCCCTCTCCGTTCGGTCCAGAGATCAACAATTTTATTCCATCAACTAGTTCCAGAATAAAGCATTAAGATTATTACATGCTTGCATGCTTAATTAAAACCAAACTCACCTACACCTATTTCCGTTCGGCCTATAGGTTTCAATAAGGTTTGATATCCCATTGAACTAGGACTCCTAAGCTCAATTGTTACTTTGAATCAATGATTCTAACTATAGCATTCATACTCATCAAGATAAGTTGGCCACCAAATGTATCAAAACATGAACACTAAGATGAAGTACAGAGATAAGAAACATATTCAAACAGAAAAATCAAATTATTAAGAACAAAAGTCTCACCATAAATTTATTGCTTAAAAATTCCTAAGGAAAAGAAGTATAAAGGTTTAGCCTCTCATGGATTGGAAACTCCTCTCCAAACCGCAAAACCTAGAAAATAAGGAGAGAAAAGTTGTAGAAAGATGTTGTAAGTTGTTCTAGGTGTTAGCTAGGGTTTTAAACTTAAGAGGGTATTTATAGAGGGTCGCTTAGGGTTAATTTAGAGCTAAACAAACCCTAAGGACGTGCTGGGCTGCTCTCCAAGTCTTCAAGCTAATCCAAATAAGATTTTGGGCTCAATTGAATCAATCCCACAAAACAGGCCCAGGACAGTTTCTGTCCGCTGACTTCAGGGGCATTTTCATCCATGAAAACGTTCGAACTGGGCTTTGACCAAAACACAAAAGTTGTATATCGTAGAGTTAGCTTTCCAACGGCTACTCATTTACCTCAAACGGAACTCTAGATCAAAAGTTATGGCCAAAATACATAAGGGTCGCCAAATCTGGAAACAATTGGAGAAGCTTCAAGAGGAAGTGACACGCGAAGGCATGCTTGGCGCGCGCATGTGCTGGCCCCGACTCCCCCTGGGTGCCCATGCGAATGGCTTGTGCGCCCAGGGCGTTGGCCTCAGACCCCATGTCGCCAGCGCCCATGTGCTGCTTGGGTAGCACCCCCGACTGGCGCTGGACGCCCATTTAGTAAGCCTGGCGCCCCACCTGGTTTGTCTCAGGACCCATGTGCTCCAGTGCTTGTCAGCCACTTGACATGTCTTCTTGCCTTGAAACTCAACTTTGCTCATTTGCTTCAAACTCTTGAAAATCAATCTTATGATGATAAAATTGACTCTTCAAGCTCTTCAATCACGATCATATTGGCTCCATTCTTCATCCAAATTGTCCTTGGAAAATATTTGTGTAAATAATCATCCAAAAAGGCTCCAAAAAGGTACAAAAATGGTGATTTTGCACTTTTCTTCACTTTAGCACCTATAAACACAAATATACCAAATATAAGGCATAATCAAGCATAAAATATCCAAAATGCATAGGAAAATGACCATAAAAATATGCATAATTTTGGTCCGATCAGCCTTTCTCCATGTGCCATTCCTGTGTTGCTTGTTCCTAAGAAAGATGAGACTTGGAGAATGTGTATTGATTGTAGGGCAATAAACAACATAACGGTAAAGTATCGTCACCCTATTCCTAGATTAGATGATATGCTAGATGAATTTCATGGTGCTTGTTTATTTTCTATGATTGATCTTAAGAGTGGCTACCATCAAATTCGCATGAAAGAGGGTGATGAATGAAAAACTGCCTTTAAAACAAAATTAGGGTTGTCTGAATGGTTAGTTATTGATCGAGCCAAAATTATGCATATTTTTATGGCTATTTTTCTATACTTTTCGCTACTTTTATATGCATTTTTACCCTATTTTGTTAGTATTTGTGTTTTTAGGTCTTGAAGACAAGAAAAGTGAAAACTTATTGTTTTTCACTCTTTTTGGAGCTATTTTGGTGACTTTTTACTCAAATATGGACTTAGCTATTTGGAATGAAGATTTGGAGATGCGAAGTTCGTGATTGAAGATATTTTGTGGATTTGAAGACTATTGAAAAATTAATTCAAGAAGTAAAAATTGAAGATTTGGAGTTTATTTGCAAAGGATTGAAGCCAAGTCCAGAAGAAGCCCTGAGTTGAGGATTTTTGGATTATTTATATGAAAATATACTCAGCCCATATAAACCTATAATTGGAGTTAAAATCCCAATTTGTAGGCCTAATATCCAAAAGAATATCCAAATCCCGCAATAATCCCCCAAATTGGCGATATAAGCCCGGTTTCAGCGCAGTCTTCGTAGAAAGGCCATAACTTTCTGCTCAGATGTCCGTTTTGAGCCTATGAGTAGCCGTTGGAAAGCTAAGTCCGAGCTCTACAACTTTCAAGTGAAGTACAAAGCCCAGATCTGCCATCTACAAGCCCAAATATCAAGTCGAAGTTTCTGCAGAAATCCAGAAAATTCCAGAATCCTATTTTGACTTGGATTCTACTCTAGGAAGGCTCTAGACCAAATTTGAAGATTACTCTAAGCCTAGAACGTCCTAGCCTCTTTTCCTAAGTCCAATAGGAGTCTTTAGGTTATTCCTCCACTATAAATAGCCACCTCTTGTAACACAAATCACACATATACAATATAAACAATTCTCTTTCATCTTTTTCTTAGAAAATATTCTAGTTTTCTTTCTCTAGTTTTAGGTTGAGGGTGCCGCACCCCTCTCTTTGCATAGAGAGGGGCGGCAACCCTAGGAGATTTCAAGAAGAGGATTTTGCCTTCAAGTTTTGTAAGTTTTCTTAAGCCTCTCATGGATTTATCCATGAGTAGCTAAACCCTTAATTAATACTTCTAATCCTTTGGTGAATTCGATTAATTGATTATGGTGAGATTTATATACTTATAATTTTGTGTTAAGTTCTTGATGATAGTAGGTAAAACCCTGTTTTTTTTTTATGATCTTGATAGTTATTGATTTGGATGGCCACAGATGAAGTAATTGGATAGATATATGGCTAGATCAAGCTTAGAATTAATCACTCAAGTTTGATTGTTTGTAGCAAATCAGGTTTGTTTAATCGCTGCCTGACGAGCGTTTGTCTATCGGAGGGCAACAAATTTCTCTTCGTATGGTTCTACTTTGTAGGCATGTGTGTAAAATTAACTATTCTTAATGTTTTGTTCTCAAGCGATCTTTAAGCCCTAAGAAAGTAATCGATTGCTGAAGGAATAAAAGGGATAACTGCAGCTTTGATCGGCCTCTTATCTAATATACATGTTGGGAAACCTATACCAGTTGTCAGTCAAGAATAAGATGCTTAATTCACCTTTTAAATCAATGATCCATAGTTAATCTGATTGATTCATACCATCGGAGAAGAAGTATTGTTTTTAATTATTGTTTGCTTTATAATTGCCATAGATTTAGATTTAGATTTAATTTACTTTGCTTAGTCTTTAGTTTAATTGCTTTCTTTTTAATAAATAATTTTAAATCCCCTGTTTTCTGTTTTAGAACTAATTTTTGGAAAAGATTTGTTCTTGGGATAAAAGTTCTTCACCCTTCTCTGTGGGATCGACCCCTGCTTGCTCTATCTACTTTAGTTAGGTTTTGTGGGGATTATTTTATGATTGCTGACGACACGATCATAATTTTAGCGCCGTTGCCGGGGAAGGGAATTAGAATAAATCCAAAAATAAATTGGCTCTAGAAATTTTTGTTTTCCATTTTTTCTAAAAAAAAAATGCGTCGAAAAAAAAAATTTGCGTAAAAAAAATAAATTTAGGGTTAGAGTTATTTTAAAAGAAAAATTGTTTTCTAAAAAATATATATATATATATATATTTTTTTTTCGTTTATTTTCTGTGTTTAATTTTTAATTTTGTTTAAGAACTTTTACTACTAATTTTTCTTTTGAGTTTTTGTTTTGTCAGAAAAAGATATGATAGAAGCAAGGGAGCGAAGGATACGTGCTGTTCAAAAGCAGATTCTTTCTATTCGACAACAGTATCATGAAGAGTGGTTCGATTATTAGGATAGATTCAATTGGGCGTGTAAGTTCTTTGTCGACCACGATCTACCTGAAGGGCAATTGATCAAGAGTTTTATTGCTGGATTGTCTCAATCCGATCGAACTCTTATTGATGCCATTAATAAGAGAAGCTTGGAACTCGAGAGTCCTGAAGACGCAAGGAGATTGCTGAGTACTCTAGCAGAAGTTGAATTTCAACGCATACGCCAACGCTATGTTCGAAAACAACTTGAGCTTTGCAAACAGTTGCCAGATGAAGAAGCACATCACTTTTGGGATAGACTCAACCAAATATGGTGTCAATCTCCAAATACGGTCTCCATGAAGAAGAATTGCTGAATAGATTCTATTCTGGTATGCAAAACAATGGACAAAGGCAAATAGACGATGCTTGTGGTGATATTCCCCCTTGGATGAAAGGAGGTTTCTTTTCAAAAGGTTGTGCGAAAAAGAGGAAGTTGGTTAAGAAGATTTTGATCAAAAGCAAGAAGTTTTCAACCAAAGCTACACAATGGTATCAAGCGCCAGAAATTGAAGCAACACTGTCAAAGGAGAAACCTGTCCATTCAGAGACAAGTGAGATCGATGAATTTCATGAAGTTGCAGAAGTTCCAACCGTGAAAGAAGTTAAAGGAGAATCAAGCGAAACAATCAATGATCCACATAAACTTGATTTACAAGACTCCTCTCAATCACTCTCCAAGGAAGGCGATGATGAACCATATGAAGTCTGCGTCCCTCCCCTACCAAAGGAAGTCCCCAAGGTTGTGCCAGAAAAATCAGAAGCACCGAAAGAAGATATCAAGATGGACATCCCGTCACCTTCTCCTACAAGCCTTGCTAAGCCAGAAGATGAGCCACCAGAAGATGAGCCACAAGAAGATGAGCAACTTAGACATCCGAAGCTGAAAGAATTAAGTGTGCTGAATTTTGTTGATAACCAACCCTTGAACCACGAAGATCAAGATTTTTTGGGAAACAACAAGCTTCTTAAGTTTTACTACTTTGAGGAGATCAACATGGATCAATTCTTTCTAGAGGACAAGAAGATTTGCCAACACGAGGACACTTTCCAAAGGCGAGATGAGAACAATGCTAATCAAGAATGCCGAAAGCATCCATTGCATCAACCATTCACGGCAACAAAGATGGCATTGTCATTCCTAGCCATTCATGGAGTCGCCCTCAACAAAATTGGTGATTTCTTTCCTTGTCTTTTCTTTTCACTTTCCTATTTTTGTGCTCAAATTCTTCCTATATCATCATATCTGCTTTATGCTTTAAAGTGGTATGATCCACCCTAACAAAGGGAGATGAAGGAAGGTCTAGCCAAAGACATTAAAGAAAAGCGCTGCTTGGGAGGCAACCCAAGAATTTACTAACATTGTAATTTTCTTTTTAGTTTTTGTTTTTCTTATTAGGATTTCAAATTAAGGAAATATGTCAAACAATTGGAGCTTACATGATGAACAATTGTCAAGGAAAACGAATGAAGGCCCAAAGAGAGGAGCAAAAGATGAGGCCAACGCACCAAAGGAGTAAGCCAAAGGCCATGATCGAGCCCACCTAGCTAACTTGACTGGCCATGACCGGTTATGCCCGAGCCACACAAGCATGCTAGGTCGACTATAGCCTGACAATCCGTGCGTGACAACTGGCCATACAGGACATGTACGCGCCAAAGCAACGCATCTGCATGGCCGAGACCGGCCATACCTGGCCATCCACGCACAGACTCGGCCAGCTCCGCACCAACTACTAGGCCACACCCGGGCACAACCGCGCCACCACCGGCCATACCTGTACACAGCCCGGCCAAGCCCGTGCCGCACAAGCCATCATGCCCGGCTACAGCCGGCCATCCACATCCCATGGCCGAACGACACCAGTCACTGCCGCGCCAGCCCGTGCACCGAGCTAGGCCTCTGCCGTACCACCTGCCCGGCCCTGCCAAGTCGCTACCGAGCCACCCGTGCCGCATGCCCGGCCATGCCCCGCCAATGTCACTATGCCACCGGTGCCATGCTCGGCTTTATCCACTCCATCCGCACACCATGCTCGGTCAGTGCCGAGCCATCACCGCACCAAGTCCGGTCATGTCTGTGCCTTGTCTAGCTACATCCGCTGCACATCCGCGCCAAGCCAAGTCAGAACCGACCAATATCCGGCCAAGGATGCCCAATGCCGAGTTATCTCAGGCTATCACCGTGCCATCACCAGCCACATCCGAACCACCACCGGTCATGCATACATCAGCCAGTGCTGCAAAATAGAGAAACTTTCTTTAACTCTATCTTTTTCTTTTCCTTTCATTGCTTTGATTATTGCTTTGATTGATTATCTATTCCTTGATTTGAATTAGTTGCATGAATTTCTTTTCTATATTTTCTATGCTTTGATTTAGATCTTAATTATGACTCATATGCTATGAATGCTATGATTGATGCCTTGAATTGCTTGATTTGCTTGATTGGGTCGACACTTTCTTTGTGAGTCAAGTCTTTTATTAGCATATTCATCTATTTTAAAACCACACTTATCACACATATGCTTAAATTCACACATTGAGGACAATGTGTCTTTTAAGTCTGGGGGAGAGAGTCTAATAGAGAGTCTACATACATAAAAATCCATTAAATTTTTCGAAAATTTTGACAAAATTTTGATTTTATGCATGTATTGATCGATTGATTTGATTATGAAGGATGAATGCTTAGAATTTTTAAGAATGTTTGATTCATTGATTGATTTATAGTATGATATCTTAATTCTTAGATTAGGTATAATTGAAGTTTGTGATAGACTAAACAACCATTTTGCCCCCTGAACTTGTAACGTTTAGACGTTTTGCCCCCCGAACTTCAATCTTGAACATTTTGCCCCCTGAACTTCAATTTTGGGACGTTTTGCCCCCTCAACTTAACGGCTCCATTAAGTCGCTAACGTGGCAATGCCATGTGGCACAAAATGCCACGTGGCATTGCCATGTCAGACCAACCTAACCCACGTGTCATTGCCACGTTGGACCAAACCGCTGACGTGGCAATGCCACATCCATTTTTGCGCCACGTGGCAATGCCACGTCAGCGACTTAACGGAGCCGTTAGGTTGAGGAGGCAAAACGTCCCAAAATTAAAGTTCAGTGCAAAATGTCCAAGATTGAAGTTCAGGGGGCAAAACGTCTAAACGCTACAAGTTCATGGGAAAAATGGTAGATTAGTCATTTGTGATATGATCTTATTATTTATTGCTTCTATGATTGCCTAATTCTAGAACTTATGTTTAATTTTTGTTGAAATTACAATTATGAAAGTATGTTATGGATATGTCAAGAACAAGTGTGGGGGACTATCTATATAAAAAGGGTAGTTAAAAAAAAATTTCATAAAAAGAAGTGTTTTCATGCAAGAGGAGTAAAGATATCTTCTGCCTTAAAAAAAATTAATAAAAAAAAACTCCATTGTTGTCACTCTTCTCTTTAAACAAAAGGAGTTAGTAACCCTTGGGAAGAGGATAAGAGGCATGGATTGGCAGAAATAGTGTTCCTCTAGAGTGCTAGTAGCCTCACAAATAAAATAAAGGGCGTTAGTAACCCCTAAGCATGAACACTTTGAGGTTAGTAACCTCACTTTTCTAAAAATCAATTACCCTTTGAAAAACTATTATAACCCATGCGAAATTCTTGATTTGTATTCATGATATGCAATTGTTTGAGTAATGGAGATAAACATGAAGACATAAGCTTATAGGAAGAAGTAGTTATAGTTGTGATGAATGATAAGTGATTAGAGCTACTTTGATTATGGTTACTTAAGAATAAGGATGCTTGCTATATCTTGATCTATTGGATTGGATACTCTTAATATTCTTTGTTGTTCTGATTTCATAATTGAATATATCCTTGATATATGTATGTATTCAAAGTTTTTCAAAAGATTTAAATATAAGTACATTAATTTAAGATTAATGAGTCTTAATTTTTGTTTGTCTACACTAGTTTGCTAGGGACTAGCAAAGATTTACTGTGGGGGAAAATATGATCGAGCCAAAATTATGCATATTTTTGTGGCTATTTTTCTATACTTTTTGCTACTTTTATATGCATTTTTACCCTATTTTGTTAGTATTTGTGTTTTTAGGTCTTGAAGACAAGAAAAGTGAAAACTTATTGTTTTTCACTCTTTTTGGAGCTATTTTGGTGACTTTTTACTCAAATATGGACTTAGCTATTTGGAATGAAGATTTGGAGATGCGAAGTTCGTGATTGAAGATATTTTGAAGATTTGAACACTATTGAAGAATTAATTCAAGAAGTAAAAATTGAAAATTTGGAGCTTATTTGCAAAGGATTGAAGCCAAGTCCAGAAGAAACCCTGAAGTTGAGGATTTTTGGATTATTGATATGGGAATATACTTAGCCCATATAAACCTATAATTGGAGTTAAAATCCCAATTTGTAGGCCTAATATCCAAAAGAATATCCAAATCCCGCAATAATCCCGCAGATTTGCGATATAAGCCCGGTTTCAGCGCAGTCTTTGTAGAAAGGCTATAACTTTCTGCAAGATGTCCGTTTTAAGCCTATGAGTAGCCGTTGGAAAGCTAACTCCGAGTTCTACAACATTCTTTTGAAGTGCAAAGCCCAGATCTGCCATCTTCAAGCCCGAATATCAAGTCGAAGTTTCTGCAGAAATCCAGAAAATTCCAGAATCCTATTTTGACTTGGATTCTACTCTAGGAAGGCTCTAGACCAAATTTGAAGATTACTCTAAGCCTAGAACGTCCTAGCCTCTTTTCCTAAGTCCAATAGGAGTCTTTAGGTTATTCCTCTACTATAAATAGCCACCTCCTGTAACACAAATCACACATATACAATATACACAATTCTCTTTCATCTTTTTCTTAGAAAATATTCTAGTTTTCTTTCTCTAGTTTTAGGTTGAGGGTGCCACACCCCTCTCTTTGCATAGAGAGGGGCGGCAACCCTAGGAGATTTCAAGAAGAGGATTTTGCCTTCAAGTTTTGTAAGTTTTCTTAAGTCTCTCATGGATTTATCCATGAGTAGCTAAACCCTTAATTAATACTTCTAATCCTTTGGAGAATTCGATCAATTGACTATGGTGAGATTTATAGACTTATAATTTTGTGTTAAGTTCTTGATGATAGTAGGCAAAACCTTGTTTTATTTTATGATCTTGATAGTTATTGATTTGGATGGCCACTGATGAAGTAATTGGATAGATCTATGGCTAGATCAAGCTTAGAATTAATCACTCAAGTTTGATTGTTTGTAGCAATTCAGGTTTGTTTAATCGCTGCCTGATGAGCGTTTGTCTATCGGAGGGCGAGAAATTTCTCTTCGTATGGTTCTACTTTGTAAAATTAACTATTCTTAATGCTTTGTTCTCAAGCGATCTTTAAGCCCTAAGAAAGTAATCGATTGCTGAAGGAATAAAAGGGATAACTACAGCTTTGATCGGCCTCTTATCTAATATACATGTTGGGAAACCTATTCCAGTTGTCAGTCAAGAATAAGATGCTTCATTCACCTTTTAAATCAATGATCCATAGTTAATCTGATTGATTCATACCATCGGAGAAGATGTATGGTTTTTAATTATTGTTTGCTTTATAATTGCCATAGATTTAGATTTAGATTTAGATTTAATTTACTTTGCTTAGTCTTTAGTTTAATTGCTTTCTTTTTAATAGATAATTTTAAATCCCCTGTTTTCTGTTTTAGAACTAATTTTTCGAAAAGATTTGTTCTTGGGATAAAAGTTCTTCACCCTTCTCTGTGGGATCGACCCCTGCTTGCTCTATCTACTTTAGTTAGGTTTTGTGGGGATTATTTTGTGATTGCTGAAGACACGATCAGTTATGCCTTTTGGATTGACTAATGCACCTAGTACATTCATGCGATTAATGAATCATGTTTTAAGAGCTTTTATTGGCAAGTTTGTTGTTGTTTATTTTGATGATATACTTGTGTATAGACGAAACCTAGATGAGCATGTTAGGCATCTAAGATATGTGTTAGATGTACTTAGGGTTGAGAATTGTATGCTAACCTTAAGAAGTGCACCTTTTGCACAAACAAGCTTGTTTTTCTTGGTTTTGTGGTTTCATCGCAAGGTATAGAGGTTGATGAGGAAAAGATCAAGGCAATCAAAGATTGTCCAATACCCACCAACGTTGGACAAGTGAGATCTTTTCATGGACTAGCCGGATTCTATAGGAGGTTTGTTAAGGACTTTAGCACCTTAGCCGCCCCTATTACAAGTGTTATGAAGAAGAATGCACCATTTAAGTGGGGAGATGAACAATAAGAAGCATTTGAGACCTTGAAGGGAAAACTAACTAATGCTCCTTTGCTTGTTTTACCTAACTTTAACAATACTTTTGAGATTGAATGTGATGCATAAGGGGTTGGAATTGGAGCTGTTTTGGATGCAAGGTGGGAAGCCGGTCGCATACTTTAGTGAGAAATTGAATGGGGTTGCATTGAATTATCCAACCTATGACAAGGAGTTGTATGCTCTTGTGAGGGCGTTGCAAACTTGGCAACACTACCTTTGGCCTAAGGAATTCGTGATTCATACGGATCATGAGAGCTTTAAGTATTTAAGAGGCCAACAAAAGTTGAACAAAAGACATGCTAAGTGGAGCGAATTCATTGAGTCTTTTCCTTATGTTGTGCGATACAAACAAGGTAAGGAGAATGTGGTAGCCGATGCTTTATCAAGGAGGTATGTCTTACTTTCCATGCTTGATTCTAAGTTTCTTGGTTTTGAGTATATTAAGGAATTGTATGCTAGTGATGTTTATTTTGGTGAAATATTTAAAGCATGTGAAAATTCTGGATTTTGAAAGTATTATAAGCATGATGGATTTTTGTTTAAGGAATCTAGATTGTGTGTGCCTTCTTGTTCTTTGCGCATCGGGAATCGCATGAAGGGGGTTTAATGGGTCACTTTGGAGTTGATAGAACATATGACATATTGCATGAACACTTCTTTTGGCCTAAGATGCGACATGATGTAGGGAAGTATATTGCTAGTTGTATTGTTTGTTTGCAAGCTAAATCTACTTCTAAACCTCATGGATTGTATACTCCTTTGCCTATTCCTCATGAACCATGGACTCATATTAGCATGGACTTTGTGTTAGGTTTACCTCGTTCTAGGATAGGTAAAGATTCTATCTTTGTAGTTGTTGATAGGTTTTCTAAGATGGCTCACTTTATTGCATGTACTAAAACGGATGATGCCATTAATGTAGCTAATTTGTTCTTTAAGGAAATTGTTAGACTACATGGGATGCCTAGGACGATTGTAAGTGATAGAGATGCTAAGTTCTTAAGTCACTTTTGGAGGACTTTGTGGGCTAAGTTAGGCACTAAGTTGTTATTTTCTACTACTTGTCATCCTCAAACCGATGGTCCAACCGAGGTAGTTAATAGAACTTTGTCTACTTTGCTTAGGGATTTAATTAAAAAGAACTTAAGAACTTGGGAGGATTGTCTACCTCATGTAGAATTTGCATATAATAGAAGCATACATAGCACCACCGGACATTCACCTTTTGAAACTGTGTATGGTTTTAATCCTTTAACCCCATTGGATTTGTTGAGTTTACCTTTGAGTGTGCAAGTCGACATGGATGGACAAAGGAAGGCCGATTATGTTAGGGACCTTCATGCTAGGGTTCGAGCTCAAATTGAGAAGAAAACACAACACTACATGAAGATTGCTAACAAGGGGCGCAAAGAGATTATCTTTGAACCGGGGGATTGGGTTTGGTTGCATCTAAGGAAGGAGAGGTTCCCTGAAAAGAGAAAGTCTAAGCTCTTACCTCGTGGAAATGGTCCATTCCAAGTCTTGGAGAGGATCAACAACAACGCATACAAGCTAGATCTTCCTAGTGAATATGGCAATGTAAGTGCTACTTTTAATGTTTCAGACTTATCCTTGTTTGATAGTGATGCAGATTTGAGGACAAATCATTTTCAAGGGAGAGGGGATGATGCGCCAAGGGCTTATCATGGCTTAGAAGAGCACAATGGAGCCATTAGAGATTATGGCTTGGATAAACTTGGAGATGTCATGGAGATTCAAGAAGATGCCACGGATGATCCCGGATTGAGCACAAGCTTAGCGGAGCAAGGAGTTGAGGATCGGCCACCATCGCATGGAGCAACCGGCCATGACAGGCCAACGCACGGGACATCGCACGGGGCATCACATGAGCCATCCGGCCACAAAAGGTTCAAGGAAGCTTTATTGGGCTTTGTAAGATCTCATCTTGGAGGTTTAGAGTCCATTGAAGATCATTTGGAGAGCATTGAAGTCGACATCACCAAGAATATTCCCATCGATTCCAAGTTGTTCACATTACTTGAAATCGATGAGCATTAGGCTTTGGCATTGTGTAATTCGGTTTCATGGGCTTTTATTCTATCTTAGATTAGTTATTTATTTAGTCTAGAAGACATTGGTTTGGGCCTTGTTTGACTAAGTCCAATCCTTGCTTAATTATGTAATGTTATTTACTTTTCCTAGTAGGACAAGGAGTAGGCTATTTCCTTGTTCCTTCCTTTATGTTTTGCCGCCCCTTATAGGGATTGGAGTAGGTTATGCGCCAACTCCTCCCCTATATAAGGGCTCTTTTATCTCTTGAAAACATAAGTTGAGTTGATTAATAAAATTGAGGATTATTTTCCCAAATTGATTATCTTAGCTTCATTGTTCTAGTTTGAGCAAACTTAGGGTTCTTCAATCTTGTAGAGTCCTAGCAAACAATTAGGTTGTGATTGCTTAATTGTTTGTGAATCTTGTGATCTTAGGTGTTCAAGTGCAGGTCGACTTGGGGGTCTAAGGTCGACGAACGAAGGAAGATTTATCAAGTGAAGATTGTCCACATACTCATCTAGAAGTTTAGTGATTCAAGTTGATCTTAGGCGGGTCTCTAAGGTGGATTTGGTCCGATATACAACTAGATTCGTATCACCAACTTTGGTCACTAAAATGCAAACTCGCATGGAAGTGAGAAAAGATTACCTGGATTGAACTTAACTTATATGGAAATAAGCTTAATTTGAGGTTACTTGGAAGTAAGGCTTGACTCATATGGAAATGTATCCAGTTTTGGAAAACCTCATTGAACTTGACTTATGGAAAAGCCCCTAAATGCTTGGATACAACCAAAGCTTGAACTGACTCGTATGGAAACGAGTTTGACTTGTAGAAAAGCCCCTATTGCTTGGATGGAACCAAGGCTTAAACTGACTCATATGGAAACGAGTTTGGCTTGTAGAAAAGTGATACAAATCTAGTTGTATTAGATTCAAATCTATCCTTGAAAAGCCTCCAAAGATCAACTTGACAACTTCAACATCTAGATGTGTATGTCGACAATCTTCACAAAGCAACCCTTCTTCTTTCGTTGGTCTTAGATCTCCAATTAGACCTGCAATTGTTAATCTAAGATCACAAAGTTCACAAACAATTAAGCAATCACAACCTAATTGTTTGCTAGGACTCTCCAAGATTGAAGAATCCTAAGTATGCTCAAACTAGAACAATGAAGCTAAGATAATCAATTTGGGTGAATAAACCTCAAAATCTTTATTGAAAACTTAACTTGTGTTTACAAGAGCTATTTGAACCCTTATATAGTGATAGGGTCAACAAAAATCCTAAAATAGAAACCCTATTTTCGTCCAAACATAAGGGCTAGGGAAAAACTAGTCCAAGCCCAACTAGGAAAAGGAAATAGAAGCATAATTAAACAAGGATTGGACTTTCTCAAACAAGGTCCAACCCAAATAACATCCAAACTTAAAAATAAGCTAATCTAAGATAGAATTAAGCCCGCACAAAGCAAACTAATGTTAATGACTCATGCCACGATGTCAATCCGGCCATTTAGAATCAATAGCAAGCAAAGTGATGAACTTGTAATTGATTGGTAATTTCTTGCTCAAATCATCACCAAAGCTCTTCAATTGAACTTCAATAGTCTTCATGTCAACAAGATGAGTTCGAACAAGGCCCATGAGTGCATCCTTGAATCTCTTAGCTCTTGCTCTTGTCATTGGACCAATAGGCATCTTCAAAGGATCAAATGACATCCTTTTGGTTAGAGTATCAGGCGAGAGTTGGAGGAGGAAAGAGACTTTAGAAACAACTTAGTCTCCCTAGCCAGACGTCAGAATGAAGAAATCAGAATTTTGAGGAGACGGGAGGCAGAGTTCGACGAAGCCAACGAAAAGGTCGCTGCCTTGACAATCGCACTCGAGGAAGAAACAGGGAAGACAGCAGGGCAAGAAGTACAATTGATGTTGTGTAAAGTCGCTTACGAAGCTCAAATCCAGGATCTGAATGCTGAAATAATTTGTTTGGAAGAATTGGCACAGGAACGAAAATACAACTTTGATGATCTCGAGTCGGAATACTATCAGATGAAGGTTAAAGTGAAGGAACTAAAAAGGGCATGGTTTTTCATCAAATACAGGCTCTACAAGTGGGAACATGTTTACCACACCCGCACCGACCAGTTGATAGAATTGCAGACATATGTTCAAGGAGTAACAAAGGCTAAGGAAATCAAAAGCGAGGTTCAGAAGGTCTGCAATCAGAAGATATTCAGAAGACTAGAAGGAGAGGAGGTCCTTGATTGTTTGGGGAAGATGATCCGTCTGTTTGGAGCTTTCATCAGCGCCTACAAAGACATATCCCTGAATGAAGACTGTGATAAGCGTAGACGCGAGGAGTCGGCGAATGATACTCAATAGATATTTGATGATGTTAGTTTAAAATGGTTAAACAAATGAACATTTGGAGATTGTAATCAAAGCTTGAACAATTTGGTGACGTAATGATGTGGTGTTTTAAACCTTGTTTTAGGTTAATTCAGCTTCTTGGTTTTGGCATTATGTGACTAGTTCTTACATATAAAGGATATTGATTTATGTGAATGCACAAAATCAAAGTTATAAAGTGCTACCACAATGGTGGAGAATCTTTGTAACATTCCTTTTAGATCATTCATTCATGCGTACACCTTGCATAAATGCCAGTGCGAAAGATACTTTGACTTATGTGAATGCACAAAGTCATAAGTTCTGGATATAAAGTGAAGAATTATGAATTCCACTACAATGGTGGGGAATCTTGTAAACTCTTCCTTTTAGGGCATTCATTCATCCACACTTATTAATAAAAGATTTAATCCTGGTTTCTAATCGATTGTTTTAATAATAAAGGTCCCAAGATAGCTCAACATTAGTATTTCACACGGTCAAAGGCTAGAGCAATGGCAGGTTTGCATGGTGAGGAATTTGAGGAATTGAAGCAAGACATGGATGAGATAAAGGAACAGTTAAGACAAGTGTTGGCAGCGGTGAACAGGTTGTCTGTGGCCATAGAAAATCCAGTAAGAGAAGGGGCAGCACAGGAGAAAACAAACAACTTAGATGAAATGGTAAAGAAACCTAAAGATAATGGGAAGTTGCAAGCTAAAACAACTAATGATGCACCGCCAAGGTATGTCTATTATCCCACAGCACCCTACTATACTCGAGGGGAGGGTTCGTATGAGAATCAGGTGCACTACCACCCAGGAACACTAGCTGTAAGTCAAGAGAAGCCATTGGGAGCTATTGGAAAGAAGGAGGACGACTCGGCATATGAGAACAAGCGCATGTTGAACTTGATTGAGGAAAGGCTTCGTGGGTTAGAAGGCTGGAGTAGCTACTATGGGCTCATCAATGCTGCAGAACTGTCCTTGGTGGATGGCCTAGTCATACCTCCAAAGTTCAAGGCCCCGGAGTTTGAGAAGTTTGATGGGACCAAAAACTACCCAAACAATCATTTGAAGAGCTACACAAGGAAGATGGGACCCTATTCGGCAAATGAAAAGCTGATGATCTATTGCTTTCAGGATAGCTTGACAGGCACAACCTCTGCATGGTACAACCAGCTTGATAAGCATCGCATTCGTTCCTGGGACGATCTTGCAAAGGCTTTCCTTGACCAATATAAGTACTTAATTGAATTGGCTCCAAACAGAGAAACTTTGAAGGCCCTGGAAAGGAAGCCTACTGAAAGCTACACTGAGTTTGCTCAACGTTGGAGGGATATGCTGCTTAGGTAGGGTCGACAATAGGGGAGTCAGAAATTTCAGGGCTTTTCATCGACACTCAGAAGTCAATCTTCTATGATAAGCTTTTCAACATGTCGGGTGAACCATTTGCAAAGATTTTGGTAATAGGACAGAAGCTTGATATAACATTAAGTCCGGGAAGATTGTAGTTCCAGATGAAGCTAAAAAGGGGTCGACTGGAAAGAAGAAAGAGGAAGTTAGTAGTGTCAATCAGGTGGGGTACCAGCCTCAAGGTTCCTATAGACCATATTATCCACCTCCTGCCTACAGCTATCAACAACCTACTCAGAGCCTGATGAACTACTATCGTTCACCAACACCGGCCCCATACTCTTATCAGCCAGTCAACAACGTTGGGGGCACTTCCTATAGGGCGCCAGCGCCAAATCAACAATCTCCAGTACTTACACCACAACCTGTTAGTCAAGCTTTCCCTCCAAGGGCTACCTTCCGCCAAGCTAGAGAGCAAGTTGATCCTATCCCGTATACATATTCAGAGCAGCTACCACAGTTGGTTCAGTAGAATTTGGTCCGTCGGGTTCAGTATCAGCGTCCTCTACAGCCGCCATTTCCTGCATGGTATGATGTTAACCCTTATTGCGATTTTCATTGTGGGGCCCAAGGACATTCAACTGAGAATTGCCTTAGATTGAAGCAAGAAGTGCAAGCTTTAGTGAAAAGCGGAAAGCTCAGTTTTCCCAAGATAGAACAACCAAATACTACAGGGAATCCACTACCTAATCACAATGGAGGCCAAGTCAATGCTATATGTGGAGGGGAGATTGTGATAAGGGATGTCCACAAGGTTGTCACCCTAATGGAAACAGTATACAAGGCGTTAGTGAAGGCCGACATGATGGATCCAGGGTAGTATGGGGAACATGTTAGTAATGGAGCATGCCCCATGCATTGGATGCATTCAATACAGGATTGCAAAGTGTTCAAAGCTTTTGTCCAGAAGTTGATGGATGAGTCCCGAATTCAGTTCTATATTGAAGTTCCGATGGAGGATGTCCATGTGGTGATAGAGGAAGAAAAGTTAAAGCCATTTATCCCTACTTTACCAACTAGGTTGCCACCATCACCCTTCGTACCCACAATTCCAACGGTACGACCCTTTATACCAAAGCTTCCTACAGTGATGCCATAACACATGATGGTCAACTCACCTAAACCTTTTGCTTATGAAAGTAATCATTGTGTGCCTTGGAGATATGATGTTAATGTGTCCCCTCAAACAACAAAATTTCAAACAGATTCCGCCAACATAACTGGGGTTGGAGAGATGACTAGAAGTGGTCGTTGCTATTCACAACCTATGAAGGAAGCAATACGGAGAGAGGAGGGGTTCGAGAAAGGATGTCCTGTGGATAAGTCACCAGTGATGGAACAAGGTCAATCCTCAGCTCAAGGGGAAATAGGAAAGCCATGCTTTACAGAGAAGGAAGCTTGTGAGTTTCTCAAGATTATCAAGCATAGTGAATACAGTGTGGTAGATCAGTTGAACAAGATGCCTGCCCGAATTTTCATCCTATCTCTATTGTTGAATTCAGAAGCGCATCGGAAAACCTTACTTCGAGTGTTAAGCCAAGCTTATGTGGAGCAAGAAATCACAGTGGAGAATCTTGATCATATTGTGGGAAGCATAACTGCAGGGCATATCACATTCACAGATGAGGATATTCCTGATGGAGGACGAAACAACTTGAAAGCTTTATATGTATCGGCTGGGTGCAACGGGTTTCATGTCGGCAGAATTCTGATTGATAATGGGTCTGCTCTGAATATCATGCCGTATCATTCGCTGGAGAAATTATCTTTGGATCTTTCTTACATCAAACCAAACAATATGATGGTGAGAGCTTTTGATGGAACCACCCGCTCTGTGAGAGGTGATATTGAGCTTCAAATGACAATAGGAGGAGTTGAATTCATGATGATTTTCCAAGTCATGGATATAAGTCCCTCTTACTCATGTTTATTGGGAAGACCATGGATTCATATGGCAGGAGCTGTACAATCAACTTTGCACCAAGCAGTTAAGTTTCGAGTATGAAACAAGCTGATAGAGATCAAGGCAGAGAAAGACATTAGAGCTACACAAACTCACACTGCTCCATATGTAGAAGCTACAGAGGAAGGGGTAGAAGATTCCTATCATTCTTTCGAAGTTGCAGAGGTGACCCATATGAAAGGAGGAAAGTTGTCTAAGCCTCATATCACTAAGAATTGGATGATGCAGGTAAAACAGTTGATCGGAAAAGGGTGGAAAGTTGGATGGGGCCTTGGAAAGAGACTTCAAGGAATTGGATAAGCCATTTCTATACCAAAGTATGCTTATACTTTTGGCCTGGGTTTTAAGCCAGTTTGGAAGGATCGAGTTGAGTCAAAAGAAAAAATGAAGCAAAGAAGGATAGCCATATGAAGCAGGCAAAATAGAGTTTCCTCCCCTGTATCACACATTCAAGTCAGTTGGTTGGGAGAACTCATCAGAGAAGATAGATGCCCTTCATTTGGCCACTGAAGTTTCAGCTGTCAGAGGAAAGTTTATGGAGTTGTTAGTTAATGCAGTGGAGGATGAGTCAGAGGACAGGTGCCCATGGATTTACCCAGCAGAGTCAGGATCAGAGGAGGTCAGTTGGACTAAGTTTGAGTTTTAATATCTTTTCCCTAAAAATGTGATTGAATATCATTTTCATGATCATGGATGTTACTCAAATCATGTTATGATAAGTAATGAAGTCGAATGCATGTTCAAGTTTTCCTCTCATTCATTCCATTTTGTTCGCACATGTGTTTATTTGTTTATTTACTTATACTTTATTATTCTCTATACGTATATATTTTCTTCATTTCTTTCGCAGGCCAACTGGTAATGAATGCAAAGACGAACCGGAAAGCCCTGCAAATATTTTCGAAAGGCCTGTGTGTAATAATGATATGTCTGAGGAATATGTCGAGGACCCAGTGCTACCCTCAGACCTCATGAGATTGATTGAGCAAGAGGATAGGCAAATCCAGCCTCATAAAGAATCCACTAAATCGATAATTTGGGTATAGAGGAGAATAGGAGAGAAGTAAAGATTGGCACTACTTTGGCACCAAAAGACAGACAACAGTTAGTAGAATTGCTTAAAGAGTATGCAGATGTGTTCGCATGGTCGTATCAGGATATGTCGGGGTTGAATCCTGAGGTAGCAGTTCACAGATTACCGATTAGACCTGAATGCAAGCTAGTACAACAAAAGTTAAGAAGGATGAAGCCGGATATGCTTTTGAAAATAAAAGAAGAAATCAAGAAACAATTTGATGCTGGTTTTCTGGAGGAGATTAGGTATCCCGAATGGCAAGCTAATATTGCTCCAGTCCCGAAAAAGGATGGAAAGGTGCGGATGTGTGTAGATTACCGAGATTTAAACAAAGCCAGCCCTAAGGATAACTTCCTATTGCCTCATATTGACATTTTGGTGGACAATACAGCTCGTCATTCATTGTTCTCTTTCATGGATGGCTTTTTTGGATATAACCAAATTAAGATGGCGCCCGAAGACAAAGAAAAGACTGCTTTTGTGACTGCATGGGGCACATTTTGTTATAAAGTCATGCTGTTTGGACTGAAAAATGCTAGAGCCACTTATCAACGAGCAATGGTTACTTTGTTCCATGATATGATGCATAAAGAAATAGAGGTATATGTGGATGACATGACTGCTAAAGCCCACTCCCAGAGGAGCATTTAGTGAATTTGAGAAAGTTGTTCCAAAGACTCCGGGAGTACTAGCTCAAGTTGAATCCATCCAAGTGTACATTTGGGGCAACATCTGGAAAGTTGTTGGGTTTTGTAGTGAGCCAGAATGGAATAGAAGTAGATCCTGATAAAGTTAAAGCAATTCAGAATTTGCCTCCACCTAGAACCCAAAAGGAAGTGAGGGGGTTTCTAAGACGATTAAATTATATAGCTCGTTTCATATCCCAGTTGACAGCAAAGTGTGACCCCATCTTTAAGTTACTTAGGAAGAATAATCCAGGTGAATGGGATGATGAATGTCAGGCTGCATTTGAGAAAGTAAAGGAGTATCTGTTAAACCCACCTTTTTTGATGCCCCCAGAACGAGGAAGGCCTTTGATCTTGTATTTGACAGTATTTGAAAAGTCTATGGGTTGTGTTATGGCCCAAAAAGAAAAGTCAGGAAGAAAAGAGCATGTGGTTTATTACCTGAGCAAGAAATTTACAGAATACGAGTCAAATAATTCCCCACTTGAGAAAATGTGTTGTGCATTGGCATGGGCAGCCCAGAGGTTAAGGCAATACATGCTATACCACACTACGATGTTAGTAGCCAAACTCGATCCCCTCCGATATATTTTTGAGAAGCCTGGTTTGTCTGGTCGAATTGCAAGGTGGCAAGTACTCTTGTCCGAATATGATATAGTGTATGTGTCCCAAAAAGCCATAAAAGGAAGTGCCATGGCAGATTTTCTGGCAGATAAAGTGAGTAATGATTATGAGCCTGTAAAATTTGAATTCCCAGATGAAGATCTCATGGCTGTAATGAATGTCGAGAATGAGGTTTCAGAGGAGCCATCAAAATGGAAAGTGTACTTTGATGGAGCATCTAATATGCTGGGGCATGGAATCGGTGTTGTGTTTGTTTCACCAGATGGGGACCATTTCCCAGCTACGACAAGGCTAGACTTCCCGTGCACAAATAATATTGCAGAATATGAGGCGTGTGTATTTGAAATTCTGATGGCTATTGAAAAGAAAGTCAAAGTTTTAGAAGTCTATGGTGATTCAGCCTTGGTGGTATATCAAATGAAAGGAGAATGGGAAACAAGAGATTCTAAGTTGATCCAGAGCATGGTATTGACAATGATAAGAGGGCGATTAGGCGAATGTCATTGGGATATTTTCTGGATGGGGAGGTATTGTATAAGAATAGCCAGGGTCAAGTTCTGTTGAGATGTGTGAACTCGGCGGAAGCTAAAAAGATACTAGAGGAAGTGCATGAAGGAATTTGTGAAAGTCATGCAAGCGGGCATAGATTGGCTAGGCAAGTTATGAGAGCATGGTATTATTGGTTAACTTTGGAGACCGATTGTATCAATTACGCGAGGAAGTGCCGCAAATGTCAGGAATATGGAGATCTGATACACACTGCCCCCAATCCACTTCATGTTTTGGTATCTCCATGCCATTTTCAATGTGGGGCATAGATGTGATCGGAGCTATAAATCCTAAGGCTTCAAATGGTCATCAATACATCTTAGTGGCAATTGATTACTTCACTAAATGGGTAGAGGCTGCATCCTATTCTAGCATAACATAATCAGTGGCCCTCAGATTTATCAAGAAGGAAATTATTTGCCGATATGGTCTGCCTGAAAGAATCATTACTGACAATGCAATGAATTTGAATGGCAAGCTTATTGCAGCCGCTTGTGCTCAGTTTATAATCACCCATAGCAATTCCGCCCCAAGACGTCCGAAAATGAATGGTGCAGTGGAAGCAGCAAACAAGAACATCAAGAACATCATACGGAAGGTGACTGAAACTTATAGAGACTGGCATGAAAAATTACCCTTTGCTCTGTATGCCTATAGGACTTGTGCCAGAACATCTACAGGGGCAACTCCTTATTCTTTGGTGTATAGGATGGAAGCGGTTGTGCTAGTTGAAGTGGAAATTCCCTCGCTAAGAGTATACCGTGAAGTCAAACTGGAAGAAGCAGAATGGGAGCAAGAAAGATATGATCAACTGAATCTTTTAGGAGAGAAAAGAATGATCGCCCTTTGTCATGGACAAGCATACCAGAAGAGGATGATAAGGGCATTCAACAAGAAAGTGCATCCTAGGCAGTTCAAAGAAGGAGAATTGGTGCTGAAGAAAATTCTTTATGAGCAACGGGATCCAAGGGGCAAATTGGCACCGAATTGGGAAGGGCTATATGTTGTAAAGAAGGCATTTTCTAGAGGTGCTTTAATTCTGCAAGAAATGGATGGGGATGAATTACCAAGTCCAATTAATTCGGATGCGGTAAAGAAATATTATGCCTAAGAGGGAAAAAAAAAACTTGGCCTAAAGTAGAAAGAGGTCGGGTGAAAAAAAAGAAAGTAAAAACTTGGCCTAAAATAGAGAGAGCTCGGGGAAGAAAAAAACAAAAAAGAAAAGAAAAAACAAAACAAAAACAACTTGGCCTAAAATAGAAAGAGGTCGGAAAAGGATAAATAAATAAAAAAGGAGGGGTTCAGGTTGAAAACCCGAAAAGGGCGGCTTGAATCCAATGGGGGTCCTTGAGCTGAAAACCCGAAAGGACGACTCAAGTGAAGGATGGAAAGGCATTGACAGTGGAATCTTGCTCAATCTTCTTGTGAGGTCGAAAGGGTGAGTGAGCAGTCCAGAGCTACCAGTGATGACCAAAAAAGAAGAAGAATTTACACACAGGACCAATTGAAATGCAAGGGAATTATCCATCATTCAAAGTCGTCGGAGTATTCATCGCCATGCGGTCAACTCTATTTCTTTATATATTTGTTATTATTTCAACCTTTTTTCCTTATGAACTATTCTTCTTATTTAAAGTAAAGCCTTATACATTTCCTTCTTCCTTAATATTAATATTGTATATTACATTTCTTTTTTTACATCTTCTGTTGAGAGGAAAACTTGGATTATGCATTTCATTACAAAATCATAATTCTGATTGAACATATTTGAGTAAACATGGTCATGCATGGTATTCAACCACAAAAGAAGGTAAGCTGGAACATGAGTCTTAATTTCATTAATTGGGGAAGTCAACATTGGAAGTAAAATAGGATCCTTGTGGGGAAAATACTCAATGAAGGGCATACATTCCATAGAAAGGAATCATCGGAAAAAGGACATGCATGGTGTGATATTGAGAAGAAGAAGATAAGAGCAAAGTTTGTCGGCTTAAACAAGAATACCAGGATAAAAAAATCAAGAGTAATGTTGGGCGATCTTGGGTCTTTATTTGATAGATTTTGCTTCAAAGAAATGATTTTCACATGACATTTATTGAGTTATTATTAGAGTTGCAATCCCAAGTTCTTATTCGTCTCAGATCTTGCTTTAGGTCTCTAGTCGAGAGTTTCTTGTATCAATCTAAATCCAGTTCCATTTCCAAATCCTAATCGAGGTCTCTAGTCGAGAGTTTCTTGTTTCAAGTCAAGAGATTTCAATTCTAAATCTTGTTCTTTTTGAATCCTGCTTGAGGTCTCTGGTCGAGAGTTTCTTGTTTCATTTCCAGAATCTTGTTCTTTTCAAATTCTAATCGAGGTCTCTAATCGAGAGTTTCTTGTTTCATTTTAAATCCTGCTTGAGGTCTCTAGTCGAGAGTTTTCAATTCCAAAGACTAGTTTCAATTCCAAATCCTAATCGAGGTCTCTAGTCGAGAATTTCTTGCTTCAATTCTAAATTTTGTTTCATTTCCAAATCCTAATCGAGGTCTCTAATCAAGGGTTTCTTGTTTCAATTCTAAAATTTTGTTTCATTTCCAAATCCTAATCGAGGTCTCTAATCGAGGGTTTCTTGTTTCAATTCTAAATTTTGTTTCATTTCCAAATCCTAATTGAGGGTTTCTTGTTTCAATTCTAAATTTTGTTTCATTTCCAAATCCTAATCGAGGGTTTCTTGTTTCAAATTCTAAAATTTTGTTACATTTCCAAATCCTAATCGAGGTCTCTAATTGAGGATTTCATGTTTCAATTCTAAATTTTGTTTCATTTCCAAATCCTAATCGAGGTCTCTAGTCGAGGGTTTCTTGCTTTAATTCTAAATTTTCTTTCATTTCCAAATCCTAATTGAGGTCTCTAATCGAGGGTTTCTTGTTTCAATTCCAAATTTTGTTTCATTTCGAAATCCTAATCGAGGTCTCTAATTGAGGGTTTCATGTTTTAATTCTAAATTTTGTTTCATTTCCAAATCCTAATCGAGGTCTCTAGTCGAGGGTTTCTTGCTTCAATTCTAAATTTTGTTTCATTTCCAAATCCTAATCGAGGTCTCTAATCGAGGGTTTCTTGTTTCAATTCTAAATTTTGTTTCATTTCCAAATCCTAATCGAGGTCTCTAATCGAGGGTTTCTTGTTTCAATTCTAAATTTTGTTTCATTTCCAAATCTTAATCGAGGTCTCTAATAGAGGGTTTCTTGTTTCAATTCTAAATTTTGTTTCATTTCCAAATCCTAATCAAGGTCTCTAATCGAGGGTTTCTTGTTTCAATTCTAAATTTTGTTTCAAATTTTGTTTCATTTCCAAATCCTAATCGAGGTCTCTAATCGAGGGTTTTCTTGTTTCAATTCTAAGTTTTGTTTCATTTTCAAATCCTAATCGAGGTCTCTAGTCGAGGGCTTCAAATCAAAGTCTCGTTCGATTCAAATTCTAACTAGTCGAGGGTTTTCTTGCTTTAATTCCAGGTTTTGCTTTATTTCGGGTCCTGCTTGAGGGTTCTGTTTGAGAGTTTAGTTTCAAAAGGGTCCGCTTTAAGATGCATGTCTTCTAAAAACTCTAATATAAACTCAATAAATGTCCACAAAATGGAAGTCTACGTCTTTGCGCATTTCCTTGTTATTGAAAAGTTCACAAAGTGCTCTTTTGTAAACTTCCCAATAGTCGGAAAATGCACAAAGAGGGGCAGCTTTACACACCCATTTTTGTCTTAGAAAATTCAATTTAAATCAATTTATTTCTTATTTGGCATTAGGGTCACCCAAGGGCATTTTGGTCATTTGCACATGCATGGGCATTTTGGTCATTTGTACATTTAGGGGCATTTTGGTCATTTTAAGTTCCCTTTTAATTTAGGATCAGCTTATTCATTTCCTAGTGATCAAGATTGGCATTTTTGCATATTTCATGGCTTAGCTTCGTTTAGTAATTCAGTATCATTGCATTTCAGTCATATAGCTTAACCCCTTTAAGTAATGGATCTAGTTTTCAATAATGGGTCTAGTTTTTAAGTGGTATTCTCATATTCATTTTTAAGAATATCCAATTTACTTCACATTAATCATACTCATCATATTCAAGTCCATTTGTAAAGCATGTTCATATTTATTTTCTTGATTAATGTCCATTTTAGAGCATATTTATATTTTCATTGCATTGAGCATGATCATACTCATATAGGCATACAGTTGCATTTGTGTCATTCATAAACAATAGTCATGCATTGGCATTTTCAATTAGACCCATTCAATAAAGGAGAGATTCACCTTTTCTTTTTAGCTGTTTAGTGTACAAGAAGGATCCCAAAGTCAGTTTATTACAAAGTCCAATTGAGTATAGGTACAAAAGAAAAGTACAAGGTCAGAGAAGGAATAAAAGAGAAAATGAAGGCAGGTCCCTAGCATGTCAAAGTGAGATCATTCCAAGTGCATTTTCCTGGCCATACCCCAAATCTGCAAAAAATGGCAGGAAAAGGAATTCAGAATATGGTATTTCAGGGAAGTACAAATTGCATGATTAACATTCCATTCTAGCATTGCCAGGCAAGCAGGCTCGGCATTGGTACTTCTATTTTACAGAATAATTACTCAAGTGAACAAGCCACATTGCAAAGATAGAGCAAAGCTAATATGTGTGCAAAAGTATAGAGGCCAAGTAAAATCCTATCCATGCATGCTTATCAAATGTTTGTTCAATGAATCCATGAGCTGAAATTTAGAAGCTATTCTCTCAAAGGGATTCATATGAAACAAGAATGCAGAGAGTGGGTGTGTGCCGTTGAATCAAATAGGGAAAACCACATGATCAAAGTCAACAAGGTCAGCTCAGAAGGTTAAATGAATCAGTGGCAAGAGCTAAAATACAAAATGGCAATCGAAATGGGCAGTAATATAAGAAAGTTACACAAGAACAAAATTCATACCTGGAATATTTTCCTCATACCAGCTCAGCATGCCGTTATCCATCACTTATCTGGAAGGAAAAACAATTGACCAGAGAAATAGGATTAATTTCAGAAAAAAATGCCACCGTTAACAAGAAGAAATTCTAAAAGGGAAAAGGAACAATTACTTGCTGGATACGTTGAATGTTGAATTGATGAAGCCACGTGCCATAAAATTTTGTTGTTGGATGACTCACATAAGCAACAACAGGGAAGGATATTCATATTGGAAAACCGAATTTTAACCAAAAATTAAAAAGGAAAAGAAAAACAATAAGGAAAAATCAAAGGAGGAAACTGGAAAATGTGAAAAAAAAAAACAAACATTACCTGGTTATTGAGGGAAGGTTCGACAAATTAGCTGACTCACTGGACAGCTCACCACAGGTTAATCCTAATCCCTGAAATATCGGAAGCCTCACCTGCTACCAACGGAGGGAAGGAGGGAAAAGACAAAAGAAGAAAACCGTAAGGGAGAGGAAAAGGATGGGATCATTGTTAAGGATCTAGGACTTAGGATATAAAAGAGGCTGGTACGGAAAATTGGGGAAGGTTTTGGGAAGCGAGAGATTTGGGGTAGACTAGGGTTTCGGCTTCCTCTGGAAAATCTGCCTTTTTCCGTTTCCCTTGGAAAAAGAAGAACAAGAGTGAGAATACAGGGCCTGGTAGCGATCAATAGGGGTAAATCCTCTGGGTTGGCTCGAATGACGCTTTGCCCTTTCACTCTATGTCTTTGATGGTTTGAAAAACAATTCCTTAGCTCTTTCTGTTTTCTCTTTTTCTTTTGTTTTTTTTTGGCGTCGGGCCCTGGGATCTCTGATTTGAGCACCAATTTAGGTTGAATCAGTGGTTTTAAGGGATGGGTTGCGAAGATTCTCAGAAAGGGTGAAGGGCTAGGGTTTCGGTGCTATCTGCGTTTGAGAAGAGAAAGAACGAGGAAGAAGAAGCTGATTTGCAATTAAAAGGAGCCTCTTTGAACGAAACAGCGCCGTTCCAACAGGTAACTTCTTACTTCCTTTCAATTCAGTCCCTTAAGCTGCTAATTTTGTGCTTTAAAGATCTAGTTGCTTCATGAGTTTAGTTTTATTGCAAGTTTTATATTGGGCAAAGTATGTTTAGTTTGATTCATATATGTTTGTGATTGTTATGATGGTGATTTGATGATTAAAGTGCTGATTTCGTGTAAAGTTTAGATTTTTAGTGGCAAAATGTTGTCTTTGGTTAAAAATGTCATGGATTAGATTCATAATGGGTCTTCTATGCTTTAATGGCTTCCTTTTTGTCCAAATTGCTAATGTCCATGATTAAAGTTGTGATCTTCTTGCTTTGACATGACAAGATGAAAATGATTAAAATTTGATTATGGTCATTTTATTTGGAATTTAATTTAATTATAAGAGAAAATTAAGTTCTTGACTTTAAATTTTGATTTTTAAACTATATTTGATTCAAATATGGATTCATAATCACTATTTTGAGTTGATTTTAGTTAAAAAGATGAAGGCTTTGATTCAAAGTACAAAACTTTAAGTTAAAATTAGCTTGTAATTGGAGTTTCATATCATTATGGGCTAATTTTAATTTGAAGGTTAAAACTTTGAATTAAAAGACTAAATTATTTATATTAAAAATAAACTCTAAAGGGGATGGGTGAATCTATTTGAATTGAACTTAGTTTAAAACTTAGTACATGAGTTCAAATGCCTAATTCTTTTAGATTGAACAAAGTCAAGGAGATGGCCTAGCTCAGGAGGGTTTTAAAGGCTTGTTTGTAGGTTCGATTAAGATTTAGATTTGTTTTCTTGAAGTTTACTTATCTTTTTGTTACGATTTGCTTCTTAATCTATAGTGTTCATAGTATGGTTGTGCGATGGGTTTCTATTTTACATTAATGGTTGTGCGATTGGGTTCCTATTTTACATTACTTGTGCTTTTTGTGAACTTTGCTAATTTTCTATTTGGTGTGCAGAAATGTCCCTAGTTCGACCAAATTGGCCCTTAGGCTTTCGCTTCTTTTAAGTTAATTGTCATTTAAATTGGTGGCTTAATTGAGCCCTTGGGATTTGTAATAAGTTAGTAATTAGTGTAGGGATAAAGTAGAATCATATGCATTCATGTCATACATGTTATATATCACCTTGCTATGTTCATAATGCATTATCATTCGTCTTTTGTTGAGATGAGGGACCTTCCAGATAAATGTACTCGGGTACGAATTTCTGGGAGCTCCTTCTAGACCAGTCTCTTCCGTAAATACCCCCATAATGCGTGGGAAGGGTTTTCGGAATCGACTAAGGGTAGACTTGTGTTAATGCATGTAATTAAAATCAATCTTTCATGCATCTTAACTGCCATTCATGTGAGTTAGTTAATTACAAATCAGTAAACAGTGGTCTTTTACGATGACGGGTGGGTCCCAAGTAAATGTACTCGGGTACGAATTCTTGATCCCCGCTCCGAGATTGACTTATTCCAGAGATACCCCCATAATGCGTGGGAAGGGTCTTAGGTTAATTTCAAGTATACTGTTGTTTATTGATGAACTAAAATCAATCAATTCATGCATCATCTGTGTTCATTCTTCCTTTTCTTTCTAGGATTAATAAAATTTAGAAAATACAAAAGGATCATTTTCCTTCAAAAGCATTTTTCAAAAGCAGATGTTCTCTTATTCAGTTTTCAAAAATTAAAAAAAATGTAATTCAAGAGCTTTTTCAAGAAGGTAAGCATTTTTAAAATTGATTAATAAAAAAGCAAACCCTTTGAATTAAAGGTTCGATTTTTGGATTAAGATTAGTTTGGAAATCGATCAATAGATCCTTTCTGATTAATTTTAATTTGAAAAGTCAAGTCTTTGGTTTAAAGATTTGACTGTTAGATTAAAATTAATTCAGAAGTAGATTGTCGAATCTTTTCGAGCTAATCTTAATTCGAAAATTAAGACTTTAGTTTAAGGGTGAGTTTTTTCTAATAATAAGATTTTTAGCAACTAGCTTTTCTTAAAAAATTAAAAAATGGAAAAACTGAGTTTTGACACAACATTTTTAAAAATTTCTTCCCGGTGTGGGAGACTCAACAAGGGAGCAAATAGTGAAAGAGAGTTAAAAGAGGAATCAATCGACGGTCGTTTGATTGTATTCTTCAAAACTCTCGACATTTAAACTTGGTTTGAAAAATGTGATCGGTCGTCA
>AWWV01016075.1:0-16864 GCA_001974805.1 Corchorus capsularis | reverse complement strand
TACCTGTTAAGATCCATTAGTGAAGAAGTCAACACAAGAGGCTATCGCTAGCGTGGCGGGTTCTAGTTGGCCCCAAAGTGCATTCATCCTGTCTCATTCACCAGCTCATCCCTAATAGGGGCATCTGCAAACAAATGGAAAAGATGGAATCCTACGTGAACAAACAAACAAAAGAATAAGCAAACAAAAAGAGAAAATATACCTATATGCCCTGCGGTGTCACCACATACGGAAGACAACTTGAAACAAACAAAAACATGGTAAATAAGTGAAAGAGGGCAAATTTTTGAGGACCACTAGATCAAGAACAAACAGACGGGGGAAATCAAGGCTTGGGGGAGTTTATATACCCTATTTCAGAGAGGGTTGAAGGGGAAGAACTTTCGGAGATTGAGGGGCAAGGGGTTCTAGGGTTTTTAGTAGCCAAAAATTAGGGTTCACAGGGGATTCTTTTGGAAGAAAATAGAAAAAGCTAGTAAAAGAGGATACCTTTCTTAATTTTCTCGGAGTCTTGTATCCGTGGAGTCCTTCTCCTTTCGGTTCTTCGTTTCCCCTTTAAGTTAGAGCCATTTTAAGTCATCAAAGGTGTAATAAGAATTGGATTTGGGGCGTGATTGAGTCGGCTTTGGGGTTTTTGAAGAAAAAGGCGTAGTCTTGGAACAGTTGAAGCGTCTGCGGTGGTTACTCGGGTGAGGAAAGCGGTGCTGCAACTTCCGTTGGTGAGGGAGGCGCTGGTCGAGGAAGAGGGAAGGAAAAGAGGAAGAAGAAAAAGAGTGGGCGGTTAGGGTTTACTACCCAAAGAGTTTCTGATTTTTTCACTAATTTAGTATCTTTTCAAATATCTTTAATTTAGTGCCTATTGAATGATTTTAATTCCTTTTCTCTTTTGATTTGGTCCCTGAGTTGTTATATTTATGCCCGATTTTGACTATTATTTGCAATTTAATGTGACTTACCCCTTGACAGATTGATTTTTTTTTTTAGAAATAATAAAAAGATCAAAACTTGATGATCAAAGTTTGATTTTTAGGTGATTATTGATAATAAAAATTTAGACTTTGGAATAAAAAGGGCTAAAATTTGTGATAAAATAAAGACTTTAAGCTAAAAGATGAGTTTTTAATTGACTTATAATAAAATGTAATCTTGGAGGAGAGGGTTGACTTTTTTGAAGTAAGTTGTATATAAAGATTCAATCTTTAAGTAAAAGGTGATGTAAATAGGATATTTGGCTAAAAGATTTATCCTTTGAGGAAAAGATTGGATTTTTGCAAATAATTAGTGAATAAAGGTGACACCTTGGAATAAGAATTGAGATTTCAAGTAATTTGTAAATAAAAGATTGAATTTTTAAATAATTAGTAAGTAAAAATGTCATCTTTGGGTAAAAAATTGAATTTTTTAGTAATTAATAAGTAAAAATGTCACCTTTGAGCAAAAGATTGATTTTTAGAGTAATTAGTAAATAGAGATGTAACCTTTGAATAAAAGATTAAAGTTTTAAAAAAAGTAATTTGTAAATAAAAGATTAAAACTTTAAGTAACTTAAGTAAGAATGTCATCTTTGAATAAAAGTTTGAACTTTTAGGCCATCAGTAAATAAATTGATTAGCTTTTGAAGAATAAATGTTCGGAAGATGTAGATAAATGATTTACAAGCCTAGATTAAATTAAGATGAGATTAAATTAAATTTAAGACTCAAGTATATGTTAATCAAGTTTAAATCTTTTTAACTTTGTACTTGGGCCTTGAATTTGTTGTTGGGTCTTCAAATGGTTTAGATGGATCTAGTCAATCTTTGCGATAGATTTAATCAATGTGCTTATTTATTTGATTTTTTGTTTTATTACTTTTTGGGCCTTCATACTTGTTTATGTGAAACCCATTCCACATGTAATTGGGTTATGATGACATGTTTGGATTTCCATTATATTTGAGCCTTGTACTTGGACAAATTTTGGGTTTAGAAGTCTAGCTATCTTAATCCGGCCTAAGCTTAAATAAGATTAAGGTTTAGAATTTAGGAATAGTTGCATGTGCATCCATATTTAATTTCCATGATTGTATTGTTGCTGCTATGTTCATAAGACTAAATTAAAATGACTCCCGTGAAGGGAAAGGATGGCGGCTCATTCATGCGTGTCTGAGTTTGCTTGACTTCTCCCGGAGGCTTGGAAATTTCCGGAGGTCGTTTACCATTTATTGGGAGGCGGCCGAAGGTGTTCCTAGTATAATTAATGGCTAATTAAGTTTAAAAAAGAATTCCATGCATCATATACATCCACGCATTCAAGAATCTGGTATATTAATAAATTAAGAATTATTAAAGAGAAATCTAAAAAAGGAAAAGAAAGAAAATGGGATCAGTCAGAAAAGTAAAAAGGGGCAGTCAGTAATCAAGTAAAAAGATAGTAATCAGACTCAAAGTAATAGTAATCAGTAAATCAGTAATTAAGTAAAAAGAGATTAATCAGAGTCAAAGTAATAGTAATCAGTAAATCAGTAATTAAGTGAAAAGAGATTAATCAAGAGTCAAGGTAATAGTAATCAGTAAATCAGTAATCAAGTAAAAAGATAGTAATCGGTAAATTGATAATTAAGAATCAAGATAAGAGATTAATCAGTAATTAAGAGTCAAGATAAAAATAGTAATCAGTAAATCAGTAATTAAAAGTCAATGGATTAGTCGGTAAATCGAAACTTAAGGGCGAAAGTAAAATTAGTATTCAGTAAAGAAAAAGTAAATGAGTATTCAGACAAGAGTAATCAGTAAAGAAAAAATGGTAAACAGTAAAGAATAATCAGTAAGGAATAATTAGTAAAGAGTAAAATGATAAAAAAGTAAAGAGTAATCAGTAAAAGAAGAATGGTCAAAAGTAAAGAGTAATCAGTAAAGGAAGAATGGTAAAGAGTAAAGGGTAATCAGTAAAAAGTGAAAAGATAATCAGTAAAGAATGAAATAGTAAAAGGTAATCAATAAAAAGTAATGATAATCAGTAAAAGGTAAAATAGTAATCAGTAAGAGCAAAATGGTAATCAACGAGAGCAAAATGGTAATCAGTAAAGAGTAAAAGGTAATCAGTAAGAGTAAAATGGTAATCAGTAAAGAGTAAAATAGTAATCAGTAAAAAGTAAGAAGGTAATCAGTAAAGAGTAAAATAGTAAAAAAGTAATCAATAAAAGGTAAAATAGTAATTAGTAAGAGCAAAATGGTTATTAGTAAGAGTAAAATAGTAATCTGTAAAGAGTAAAAGGTGATCAGTAATTCAGAGAGTAAAATGGTGGTCAGTATAAGAAAAAAAGTAAAAAGTGGTAATCAATAAAAGAGAGTAAGGAAAGAGTAATTAGTAAAAAGAGTAAGAAAAGAAAATGACAAAAGTAGCAAAAGTAAAAATGGTAATCAGTAAGAAGAGGATGGTTAGTAAAAATGGTAGTTAATAAAAATGAGAGAAGAGTATGTTAGATAGTAATTTAGTTAGTGTAAAAAAGGTTAAATAGGCATGAATATATTTAAAAATAGAAAACAACCGAACTTGGAAACTCATAGTTAAGTCTAGACTAGTCAGTGCCGTCTTTTGACGGGCGTCGTGGGGGTGCTAATCCTTCCCCACACGTACCCGACTCCCGAACCCTTAGGACTCTGGTTAGTAGACCGTTTATTAGGTTTAGTGTTACCTTCGCCAAGTTAGGGTTAACATTAGGCCTAATAATCTGATAGGTGGCTAATCACACCTAGGTTAAAAAAGATTAGTGGCGACTCCCTTAGTTTTTAGTTCTTTAAGTCGTTAAACGGTAGGGTTCGGTACCCCCGGACCCGGACGTTGCGACAGCTTGGCGACTTCGTTAGGGACTGGTTAGAGAGTCAAACTAAATACTAGTTTAGAGTTGATTAGGGTTTCTAGATTTGGTTGTTTGCTTGCATTTTCTTGTTCCTTCATGCCTGCTTATTTTTGTTTATTCTTGCCTATCTTTATGTTTTTATGCTTATATGCTTTCATATTTTTGTATATATTCTACCTAACTTATCATGCATTGTTTGTCTTCTTGGGGGTAGTTTAGTAATTTGGGTTAGGGTTTGTATGTTCCTTCACACGTGCACTAAAAAACTTGCATTTTCATTCTGCATGAGCTTATACCGGAGCTCTATCCCTTTAGGAGGAAGTAAAGTAGCTAAACCTTCTTGTGACAATCGTCTCCGTGCGGGTTTTGCCAAATACTTCCACTCAGTCTGGACCTTACTAGCCTAGAGTGGGCGACAGTAAGGGCGGACTGGGAACCTTTAGATCCAGTGAGAAGCCTCACCCAGCATATAGGCACCTTGAGAGATATCCAGCCTAGGTAGAGCCAATCCCGTAAAGATAAACCTTAGTACACAAAAAGGAACGTCTCTTACCTTTATGAACTGTTTTCCTGTTATAAACAGATTGTAGAATAAGGTGATTACATCACCTTTCATAATCAGACTACCTGCCCTATTAAGCCGAGCGGCTTAAGATTTTGGAAAAATATATATGAAAGTGTGTGTTTCATAAACATGTAAGGGCGAATGCTTTAAATCATTAGTCTTATATGGCATTTTATCTTATTCATTGGAATCTAATTATCTCTTTGGTTTTCTTCCTTTCTTTTCTCCTTCTTTCTCTTTCCTTTTGCATTTTTGCATCATCTGTAGGTCATTCATCACAGTAATAGATAGATAAGAAATGGAGGACGACGAGTGTTTGCCACCAAAGGGTCGAGTTAGCCATCCGCGTCGGGTTGAAAAGTACCACAAGGAGGAGAGGGCACGGAATGGGGATAACCTATCAAAGGGATTTCAGTCTGAGTTACCGGAACAAGTGAATCTGAATTTACAGCAGAATGATCTTCTCTCGCTAAGAGACTTGTGGAAGTTGGTCGGGAAGGATGGTGAGTCATATATTAAAAAGAAGTATGGTGACTTAAGGCCCCTCCTTTATATTGTCGTAGATGAAGGGGCAATACGGGGAATAGTCCAATACTGGGATAGGTCTTACAGATGTTTCACCTTCAACGAGGTAGACATGGTACTCACTTTAGAAGAGTAAGCCCAGTTGCTGAAGTTGCCAGACTTGGATGAGGACACTAGGGTTTTCATGAAGGCAGATAAATCCTCTACTAAGAATAAGCTGATTCAACTCATGCGATTTAAAGATTCCTAGTACTGGTGTTATCTAAGGGAAAAAGGACTTTCCCATGGGTTTGATGCAGATTCCTTGATGGATTTTGTAAGGAAACATCCGGGAGAAGAAAGAGGAAGGGATATATTGGCGCTCTTGATATACTCGCTAGTTCTATTCCCAAAAGCGGTAGGCCTTGTGGAAGAGAATGTAGTTTACTTGATCAACTGTGTCAAGAATGGATATAACCTAGTGCCTACAATCTTAGCTGAAACCATTAGGTCACTGAATCACTGCCGACAGAAAGGGCATGGAAGGTTCCACGGATATGCACAACTCCTAACTGTTTGGTTTTCAAGTCACATTCAGCGCCTGGATAAACAGAGTGAGCGTATGCTGTGGAGAGGAAATGACCCGCTTTGGTTTTATATGGGTAGAGAGGATCTAGTAAGGAAGTCTAAAGTAGAATGGGTCAACTACCTTCGGACACTCACATCGGAACAAGTGGAGTGGGTAGCGCCTTGGTTCGAAAGGAGGAATATGATATACCGGTGTGGTAATCGCCCGTGGGTGCCTTTGTTCGGATTATGGGGAGTGGTGAGCTATGCGCCAGTGCTAGTGTTGAGACAGTATGGGACAGAGCAATTCGTGCCTAGGACTCATGGCCTGAATGAGACAAACTTTGACTATGGAGATCCGAATTCAAGGGAAAAATGTGAGGAATTGTGGAAAATAATGAGGGAATTGCGAACTATACAGAGGTTTCGCACAACCTACAATGCAACACCAGAATACCTTGAGTGGCATCGCCAACGGATCAAGGATATCCGTGTGCCACCCCCCACCAACCTCTAAGCTAGACTAGGGAGGGACATGGAGGACATATTGGAAACTTTAAAGATCAGATTGCAAAGAGCAGAGGATGGTAGTGAGGCACGGCGTTTAGAGGAAGAATGTCGGAGACTTCAATTGGAAAAAGAAAAAGTTGAGAGAGAGAAGGAGGAGATGGAGGCTAAATGCTAGGAAGCAATGGATAAAGCTGATTATGAGAGGAGGCTGAAAGAAAAGATGGTGGCCAAGAATCAAAAACTCCAAGGAGACCTTAAGGAAGGGCAGAAAAATTATGTTAAGCTGGCAAAGAGGAACATCGCCAACAAAGAAACAGCAAAGTTTTTAAGAGGAAGATTAGAGACAGTCAAGACCGAAAAGGACAGAGAAGCTGATAGGCGAGTGCAGGTGTTGAACCGCAATCTGAAGAGACTTAGGGAAGAGAATGAAAGATTTCAAAATGCTTGGGAAGCAAAAAAAGTTAGAGTTGGGGTTGTAGAGACTTCGAAGGCTACTTTAGAGACAAATCTGGCATTTCTGCGAAAGGCCGCTCAAATCAACAAAACAGAATATGAAGAGATAGCAAAGAACCTCAAGAGTTTGGAAGAAGAGTATTGGAAGGTCAATGTAGAACGCAACACGCTGCAACATGAGAAAGATTCCCAAAGCAAGGCTTATGAAGAAAGATGTGAGCAACTTCGTTTCTTGCTGGGAAGCATCAAGACAGGATTGCTCCAGGTGGAAGATTTAAGGGACCGAGCTAGGAGCGTTAGGCCGAGCATAGCCCCATATGAAAGCCGTTTGCAACCCCTGGCAGAGTATCTAGACAGCACAATTAAGGAATGCAATGATGTTCTCTGTTATTTCAGGAGATTTGTGGGAAAATGGTATGTAATAAAGTAGTTAGTAGTATTTTCAGACAATGTGTTATTCAGTAGTTGGTGGTATTTTCAAACTATATGTTTAATTATGTACTCGGAGTTTATGGTATTATTCAGTAGGGGATGGTGTTTCCAGACTATGTTATTATTCAATGCTTGTATTTGGAGTTCATGGTATTATTCAGCAGTGGATGCTATTTTCAGACTGTGTGTTTAATTGTGTACTCGGAATTTATGGTATTATTTAGTAGTGTATGATGTGTCCAGACTATGTATTTAATTATGGATGTCATTACTCAGTACAAGCATTCAGTGCTTATGGTATTATTCAATGGTTGGTAGAGTGGATTCTTCAGAACAGTTGATCTGTATCCGAGTTCTTCAGTCTAATTCAGTATCTTTCTTATCTATCCATTAGATGTGATGAATGAGTAGGATCATGCATCATTTTCACATAGCATAACATCATAAATATTAAATCTACTTCACTTGCTAAGTAAAAGATAATAACAATTTGTGACATTTAATTCAGGAAAGTGTCAAGATAGCACCCAGAAAACAGTATCAGCCTACTCGACGATACAACACTAGGTCTAGAACTAGGAGGATGGAAGACCAGAGTGCAGAAATTCAGTGATTGAAGGAGGAATTGGCACACCGAGATGAAGAGGCAAAACTCCGAGAAGAGGCTATGAATGCTCAAATGGAGCAGATGAGAGGTATGCTAACACAGCTGATGAAGGGGAAAGGTTTGGCGGGAGATACCCAGGCTGTGGAAGATCCGATGGGAGGAATACCCGTAGTAAGTCCAGGGGCAACTGGAACAGAGAATGAGAATACCAATCCTTTCCTGTTCCTTGCAGCATCTGGTAGCTCACCACTAACGGGAATGCCAACTAGGCCTACAGTGTCTGATACTGCTGTGTCTAGCAACATGCAATTTGCTTTCCCACTATTGGCCAGACCTGTTGTTTCTAATACCTCAATGTTCAGCGGAACGCAGTTTACCTTCCCACCACAATCAGGGATGTCCATTAGGACCTCTAATTCATTTCCGCTCAAATCTGTCGCTGCACCTGCGTCAGCACAGCAAGACTACTCATACCTATTTTCACCTGGGAAAGCTGCTACTGGGTTTACGGACTTGATAAGGGAAGACAACTAGAAAAAAGGGGCCGAAGAGGAAAAGTTTTGGCAGAAGATTGAAGGCCGAATAGAAGACAGACTAAGGAGCATGGATGGAATCCAGGACTATGGAATCCCCAATATCACAAGCATCACTGTGGCAAAAGGGGTAGTCATCCCCCAGAAATTCAAAATGCCAGATTTTGAAAACTACGATGGAAAAAAAAAACCCTAGGGACCACGTGCTCAGTTTTCAGAACAAGATGGCACCCTTTTCCACCGATGATAAGTTCCTGATGTACAGCTTCATGTTTAGCTTGGCTGGTTCGGCAATTACTTGGTACAATCAACTGGATCCGAAAAACATTCAAAGTTGGAGTGACATGACCAAAGCCTTTTTAGCACATTTTAGGTATCTGATGGAGTTGGCGCCCACTAGAGATACTCTCACAAATATGTCAAGGAAGCCTGATGAATCGTTGACGACTTATGGGCAGCGTTTCAGAGAAGTAGCCTTGTTAGTGCCCGGACTCCCGGAAAGGGAGGTGAACTCTTTATTCCTGAGAACCCTGCCTAAGGAGTATTTTAAGAACTTACTCCCAAAGATCACAGAGTCATTCTCAAGTTTAATTGTAATTTGGGAAGCTATATAAGCTGCGCTTAAGGTGGGGTATTTAATGAGCTGGGTGATCATGCTAAGAAAGGACAAAAGAAGAAGGAAGGGGAAGTACATTCAGTGGGGGAAACAGATTACAGAACCAAGAATCAGGGACAATAGTATTACCCGAGGAATTATGGGTACAATTATCGACCCCGAGGATACTACCAGTACTAAACTAACCCTTATTACACTCAGCACCCTAGGGATGTCAATGCTGTTGGTGGTACGCCTTTTCAACCAAGGCCCCAGAGCCAACGCCCTAGTGCACCTCTAGCGATTCAACAGAAAAGTCCAGCAAATACTAGAACTCTGATTGATCCAATCCCATATACTTATATGGAGCTCCTCCCACAGTTGTTGCAGTAGAATTTGTTGCAAAGATTGTCATTCTCGCAACCCATGCCAAACCCAGGAGCTTGGTATGACCGCAACGCCCATTGTGACTACCATTCAGGAACTGAGGGGCACTCTACTGAAAACTGCTGGAGATTGAAACTTGTTGTACAAGAGTTGGTAAAGTCAGGGAAATTAAGCTTCGCAAATGCGACACCGGTTAATTCGTTACCTAGCCACGGTGGGAATCAGGTGGGTGTAATTGAGAAGTGTGAAACAGTCAAAAATCGAATCCAGGAAGTGCTTACTCCGATGGCAACAGTTTACAAAGCTTTAGTGAAAGCAGATATGATAATCCCGGGAGAATTTGGAGGGGCAGAAATGAGTGAGGTATGCCCATATCATGGTCTGGGGCATGGGATTCAAGATTGCTGCGATTTCAAGGAAAAAGTTCAGAGCTTGATGGATGAGGGGAGGATGGAATTCTATGTGGAAAGCAAGGGGAAAAAGGTTGACGTTATTATTGAAGAGCATGTACAACACTTCATACCAGCTCCACCTAAGGTCAAGCCTCAGCCTTTTGTACCAAGGCCACCAACAGTTTTACCAGCCCATATGCAAAAGCCAGTAGCATCTGTGGTTGTGAAACCCCCACAACCATTTCCTTACACAGATAGTCGCCAAGTGCCATGGAAGTATGAACTCAATGTGACTACATCATCTGGGGAAAGCAGTTCGGCTAATGTGTCGGATGTAGGAAGGATGACTAGAAGTGGAAGGGTATATTCACCAGAGATGTCAGAATCAGCTCAGAAGAGGAAGGATGAGGCTATGGTTCCAAAGACCGGTATAAGGGATTCAGGGGAAGTGGCTAGACCAAGGGAAGAGGAGAGTGTTGAGAAGCCAGTATCGGAGCATGAAGAGTGTGAATTCCTAAAAATCATCAAGCAAAGTGAGTATCGTGTAATCGAGCAGTTGAACAGGTTACCTGCTAGGATTTCTATTCTCAGTTTGTTATTGAACTCAGAAGCACACCGAAAGGCGCTGTTGAAAGTGTTCAATCAGTTATATGTATCCCAAAACATTAGTGTTGCTGACTTGGATCACATGGCGGGAAACATATCTACGTATGGATTCATTGCCTTTGCGGAGAAGGATATTCCGAAAGGAATGAGGAACAGTATAAAGCATTGCATATTACAGTCAGGTGCAAAAATGTGAGCATGGGCAATGTTTTGATTGATAATGGTTCAGCTTTGAACATCTTGCCCCTCAAAATGTTAAAGAGGTTGCCGGTGGATGAGGCTTGCATTCAAACCAATCATTTGATTATGAAAGCTTTTGATGGTACTAGGAGGAGTGTTATAGGAGAAGTGGAGATAACCATTGAAGTGGGGGGAGTGCCATTCGCCCTAGTTTTTCAAGTACTGGATATACAGCATCCATCATATTCTTGCTTATTGGGGAGGCCATGGATACATCAAGCAGGGGCTGTTCCATCAACCTTACATCAGGTGGTGAAGTTTCTTACTCCTGAGAAGTTTGTGGAAGTCAAAGGGGAAGAAGACTTTGTGGTGGCCAGTGCATCAGAATTCTCTTATGTTGAACCACCGGAAGGGTCATATGAATGCTCCTTCAGGGCCTTTGAAGTTGCAGAAACTATTCCGATGAGCATGATGGACTACTCTATTATGAGCATCAGGTTTATGATGAAGAGGGGATTCAAAGAAGGGAAAGGTTTGGGAATGGACTTGCAAGGCATTACACAGGTTGTTGAAGTACCCACACATGAGGGCCCCTTTGGTTTGGGGTTTAAACCAACTGCTAAGGATTGAGTGGAAGCTGAAGAAAGGATGAAACTTAGAAGGTTGGCCAGGATGGGGCATGGAGTGGAAGAGTAGAAGATGAGGTTCCCGCCTTTTTATGAGACCTTCAAGTCAGCTGGTTGGGTCAACAATGCTGCATCCGAAGGAGAGTCAGGGATTAAGGAAAAGCTGCAGAATCTGGACATCAATGTTGTTACTGATGATACTTTGGAAGAACAAGATTGCCCTTAGATTCGTGGACTAGCCCAAGGAGAAGATCTGAGCAACTGGGTTGAATATGAAAGAGCTATCTTTGTTGATGATTCAGAAATGTAATTAATCTTTTATCTTAAGTACTAATACCACCTCAAGAATGTCTATGACAATACCATGTTTTAAATTTTCCATGCAAAATATCAAACTATTTTATGTTCACTATTTTCTTAAAGTAATACACTCCAGAAGTTTTATCCATATATTTTTCATCTCTATTTTACATCTTCATTCATTCATTTATTACTAGTTATGTATTCTTTCCTTGGTATATATATTTTGTTGTTTTATTTCTCAGGCCGACTGACGATGAATGCAAAGACGCTCGTGACGAGCCGGGGTTCGATTTCGAAAAACCGGTTTTCGCCGACGAACCTGACGATGAAGACACTGAGGACCAGGCCTTACCCCCAGACCTTTTGAGATTGGTAGAACAGGAGGAAAAGCAGATATTGCCACATAAGGAACCCACTGAGTTGATTAATTTGGGGACAGAAGAAGAACCAAGGGAGATTAAAATTGGTACTACTCTGTCAGAAAAAGAAAAACAAGAGCTGGTAGATCTGTTGAAGGAGTATGTGGATGTGTTTGCATGGTCGTACCAAGACATGCTAGGCTTAGATCTAGAAGTTGCAGTGCATCGATTGCCCATCAGATCAGAATGTAAGCCGGTCCAACAGAAACTGAGAAGGATGAAGCCGGATATGTTGTTAAAGATCAACGAAGAAGTGAAAAAGCAGCTGGATGCGGGATTCTTAGAAGAGGCCAGATACCCAGAATGGCAAGCAAATATAGTCCCGGTACCGAAGAAAGATGGAAAAGTAAGGATGTGTGTGGACTATCGGGACCTGAATCGAGCTAGCCCGAAGGACAATTTTCCTTTGCCACATATTGATGTTCTAGTAGACAACATCGCAGGGTATTCTTTGTTTTCTTCCATGGACGGATTCTCTAGATACATTCAGATTAAGATGGCGCCAGAGGACAGAGAAAAGACTGCGTTTGTCACGGCCTGGGGGTATTCTGTTATAAAGTTATGCCGTTTGGATTGAAGAATGCCGGGGCAACATATCAAAGAGCCATGGTGAATCTTTTCCATGATATGATGCACAAGGAGATTGAAGTATATGTTGATGATATGATTGCTAAAGCTTGGTCGGTGGAAGAGCATTTGTTGAACTTGAGAAAGCTCTTTGAAAGACTTCGAGAATTCCAGCTCAAACTCAACCCGTCAAAATGTACTTTTGGAGCCACTTCAGGGAAGTTGCTTGGATTTGTAGTCAGTGAGAAAGGGATTGAAGTAGATCCGGACAAAGTAAAATCCATTAAAAATCTGCCCCCGCCAAGGAATCAAAAACAGGTTAGAGGATTTTTGGGTAGGTTGAATTACATTGCTCGTTTTATTTCCCAACTGACAGCAAAATGTGATCCGATCTTTAAGTTGCTCAAGAAGAAAAATCAGAAGAGTGGGATGAGGATTGTCAAGCTACTTTCGATAAGGTTAAGAAATATCTATCCAACCCACCAGTGTTAGTACCTCCAATGAGAGAGACGCCCGTAATCTTGTATTTAACGGTCCTTGAGAATTCAATGGGTTGTGTATTGGCACAGCAGGATGAAACTGGAAAGAAAGAGCGGGCAATTTACTATTTGAGCAAGAAATTCACTGATTACGAAGTCAAGTACTCAGATTTGGAGAAGATGTGTTGCGCACTCGCATGGGCAGCTCATAGGCTAAGACACTATATGCTCTATCACATTACTTGGTTGGTCTCCAAATTAGACCCGATTAAGTATGTGTTTGAAAAACCTGGCTTATCAGGAAGAATAGCTAGATGGCAGGTTTTATTGTCTAAATATGATATAGTATATGTGTCTCAAAACCCAATCAAAGGAAGTGTTGTAGCAGAATTCTTAGCTGATCGAGCTAGCAAAGATTATGAACCGGTGCAGTTTGAGTTCCCAGATGAAGACCTGATGGCAATATGCCAGGTAGAGGAAGTAAAAGAGGGGGGAGAAACATGGAATATGTACTTCGACGGGGCATCAAACTTGTCCGGGCAGGGGATAGGTGTAGTATTGATATCCCCTGAGGGTGATTATTTCCCAGCTACAGCTCGATTAATGTTCCCGGCCGCAAACAATGTGTCAGAATATGAAGCTTGCATTTTGGGAATTCCGATGGCGTTGGACAAAAAAGTAAAGAGGTTGGAGGCTTATGGTGATTCAGCCTTGGTAATTTACCAAATGAAAGGAGAATGGCAGACGAGGGAGCCAAAGTTGGTTAAATACCGAGATTATCTGTTGGAGTTAGTCAAACCCTTTGAGAAGATTACATTTCATCATGTGCCTAGAGAAGATAATCAGTTTGCAGACGCATTAGCAATTCTAGCGTCAATCTTTAAAGTGGGAACAAACACGGAAATTCAGCCAATCCGTGTTCAGATGAAGGGTTCCCCGGCACATGTGATGAGTGTGGAGGATGAAGTAGATGGAATCCATGGTATTTTGATATCCTCCAGTACATCAAGTACCAAAGATACCCAGAACATGCCGCAGAAAATGATAAGAGGGTGATTCGAAGAATGGCAATGGGTTATCTCCTAGAGGGTGACACTTTATACAAGAAAAGCCGTGACCAAACGTTGCTTAGATGTGTGGGTTCAACAGAAGCCAAGAGAATTGTAGAAGAAGTGCACAAAGGTTCATGTGGGAGTCATGCCAGTGGGCACAAGATGGCAAGGCAGATTATGAGAGCAGGCTATTATTGGTTGACATTGGAAACCGATTGTATCAAATATGTCGGAAGATGCCGTGAGTGTCAAATTTACGCAGATCAAATTCATGTGCCCCCAAACCCATTACATGTAATGTCGCCCATGGCCTTTCTCAATGTGGGGGATAGACGTGATTGGAGTTATTAACCCCAAGGCTTCAAATGGGTATAGATTCATATTGATGGCAATCGATTACTTTACAAAATGGGTTGAGGCAGGTTCATACACGAGTGTTACTCAAGCAGTAGTCACCAAGTTCTTCAAAAGGGAGATTATCTGCAGATATGGGTTGCCGGAAAGGATTATTACTGACAATGCATCCAACTTGAGCCAAGGATTGGTGGAAGAAACTTGCAAACAGTTCAAGATCACGCATAGTAACTCAACCATTTATAGACCAAAGATGAATGGTGTAGTGGAGGCAGCCAATAAGAATATTAAGAAGATTATGGCAAAGATGACGGAGACATATAGGGATTGACACGAGAAGCTTCCTTTTGCTCTTCATGCTTATCGGACTTGTGTTAGGACCTCAATTGAGGCAACTCCATACTCTTCGGTATATGGAATGGAGGCAGTGGTGCCAATCAAAGTGGAAATACCATCCATACGGGTATATCGAGAGACTAAATTGGAAGAGTCTGAATGGGTTCAAGAGAGGTATGATCAGCTCAACTTGGTTGACGAGAAAAGGGTAACGACTTTATGTCATGGCCAAATGTACCAAAAGAGGATGGAGCGGGCATTTAACAAGAAAATACGCCCGAGAGAGTTCAAAGAAGGAGATTTGGTACTGAAAAAGATCATACCAGAATAGGGTGACCCAAGGGGCAAGTGGGCACCTAACTGGGAAGGCCCATTCGTGGTAAAGAAGACATTTTCTGGTGGGGCATTGATTTTACAGGAGATGGATGGGGAAGAGTTTCCTAGGCCTATCAACTCTGACACAGTCAAGAAATATTATGCCTAAAAAAAAACCTGGGCCTAAAAAAGAAAGGGGTCGGAAAAAGAAAAATGAAATATAAGGAGGGGTCCAAGTTGAAAACCAGCAAAGGGTGGCTTGGACCCATTGCGGGTCACTTGAGTTGAAAACCCAAAAAGGACGGCTCAAGTGAAGGATGGAAAAGGAGGAACTTGAGTTGAAAACCCGAAAGGGCGGCTCAGGTGGAAGATGGAAGGACATAGTCTGTTGACATTACGCTTCAAGAAAATTTCTTAAGGTCAAAGGGGTAAGGATCTGGTCCAGACTGAGTTGGGTAAGGCAACATAAACCAATTTCGAAGAACCGTCGTCGGAGTATTCATCGACATGAGGTTCTATCTCTTCAGCATGTTTTATTAGTATATGTATTAAATTCCTTGTTACATAAGTTTATCTTTTTCTATTTGTACATATTTCTTTATCGTTTAATTGCAGAGTTTTAGTAATACTTGCTTTCCTTTGCATCACATTATTATAAGTAAACATTGGTTTTCCTTTACAAAATTTAATAAAACAAACATGGCATTGGTCGCTTTCAATTGTTCAAAAGAGGAGGTATTAGTAAAAGATATAAAGGAACATAAGTCATCATTTAGGGCAAGAGAATTCAAAAGGAATTAGGGTAAAAGTATTAACAAAGGTGCAAAGGGGGCGCGAGATTAGAAAAGATTGAGTTAAAACAGCAGGTGAGGAGTTGGAAGAGGAAGTCTCAGGCCAAGAAGTCAAGAGGGACACAAGAAAGACATACATGACTGCGGGTTAATTTGGCAAAGGAAATATATTCAAACCCAAACCATATGCATTTCGCATTACACTTATCATCAGCATGCAACATTGCGTTAACATTCGGTAGTGTATCACCATTCTAACTTGCATCAAAGCGTACTTTTCAAAGAAAATTTTCAGGAATTCAGATGACTCGGTGTAGCATCTTCAGAATTGGCTTTAGATGATTCAATGTGGTCCTTCCTCAAGATTTTAGCACATAAGGTTTTCGTAGCCTTCAATGAAAGGGGGTGTCTACGTCTTCGCGCAATTCCTAACTCTCAAAAGTATGCAAACTACTTTAATTTTAATAAGGTAGTTAATTAGTATGCCTCTTTCTAATTTAGTATGTAGGTATAAAGGTTCAAAAAAAAAGGGGGAAGAATATTTTTTCAGTAATTTAGCATTAGTTACACTTTCTACTGTCCTTTACACTTCATTTACAAAAGGGAAACAAATGAAAAAGAAAAGCAAGAGTGATCCATTTGGCTTCTGCCCTTTCCTATGCTAGCTTTTCCTCTTAATTCCCTTTGTTTCCAATTAGCATCACCTCTAATTTTTGGCAGCATCTTTGTCGAGCTTCAACTCCCAAAGCATCCATCTCCCCATAATGTGTAGCTTGGCATCCATTTTAACCATTCAGCAGCATACATATATGTATATATAGTGATCATAGCATGCATCGCAAGTTCTCAAAGGAAATCGGTAACAACCACTTTTTCAGTCATACATGGCATACCATTTCATTTACAAAATTCAAGTTTTTTTTAATTTCAAATTAATCACAAAGCCCAAGGCATTTCTACAAGCATAGCAGCCCTATTAGCACATTCAACATGTATTTTCATGTGTGTACATACGTACATTCCCAGGCACTATTTGCATTCCATTTAGTACAATATTGCATATTTTCCAGCATTATTACATGGCATTCTCATAGACATTCATATACAATCTTAGCAGCCCGCAATTCAGCATGTACATTTAGTTCAATAACAAGCATCTCAGGCACCATTACATTGTCATTAATTTATTACAGCCTTATCATTTCAATTGGCTTGGTTTCATACACAGAGAAGCTAAATACTTAAGTTCATTTGTTTTCCTGTCCATAATTAACACTGCATTTAGCAACAGAAATTCACTCCAAAAATTTCGATACAACAATAACGGGTTTCATTTCGTTATACCTGTTAAGATCCATTAAGTGAAGAAGTCAACACAAGAGGCTATCGCTAGCGTGGCGGTTCTAGTTGGCCCCAAAGTGCATTCATCCTGTCTCATTCACCAGCTCAT